>JANJGK010004138.1:0-68617 GCA_039081455.1 Macrobrachium rosenbergii | reverse complement strand
CTGTAACAATTTATCAAGGCGCAAACACCGGGAAGTCCCGCACCACCACTACTGTTTGACATAGGTCTAATATTCACATGTTTCCCCCCACACTTCCCTTGACTGCCCCACAGGCTGAATAATAATACTCCTTCCTTCTCTTTCAATTATTCATCAGTTAATGAATTTTTCATTGAACTGTTCACTAGCTAATAAATTATTCACTATTTTCTCCGCATATTCGTTAAAATAGAAAGTAATGATGACGATTTCAGGCTTCAACACTGAACCTGTGTATAGGTCTAGGTTTGCTAAGTGGCTCCTAACTTCCGTGCCTTGGCAACTCTCCTTATGCCCTGTAGTTGGGTATCGCTTACAGTATGCCCTGTGGGTAATGATTTAGATGATAGCAAAGCTATTAACCATCGTGAATTGCTTTAAATACGCTGTTTTTGCCTAAATGATACGTCACTGTAAGGCTGGGGGTGGTGGTGGGGCACCAGTCATGGATTTGGCACGTCATCTCTACCCAGGAGGGAGCATAAACAGGGGTAGTTTCAGCTCCTGTGGGCACATACCCCTTTTCTCTGTCCGCCATAACAATATTATACGAAAATAAGAGCAAAACCACAAAATCGACGTCTCAAGCTTTTCTCAAGTCCCCCCCCCCCGGCCGTGTTCCCCGTTTTTGATAACAATTTTATTTTTCATCATGAAAATTAATTGATTGACTAATTGAGAGTTATCTGGCGTCACAACTACCAGGGTCACCGACGCCGCTATCAAGTTCACAAAGAACAATATACCAATACACACATTGTCGGGGGTATTCTTGGGCATTCTGGGTATTCAGGGGACTTTCGGGGCATTCTGGGTATTCAGGGGACTTCTGGGCCATTCTGGGTATTCAGGGGACTTCAGGGGCATTCTGGGTATTCAGGGGAATTCTGGGTATTGAGTGGTGGAATTCTGGGGCATTCTGGGTATTCAGGGGACTTTCGGGGCATTCTGGGTATTCAGGGGACTTCCGGGCCATTCTGGGTATTCAGGGGACTTCAGGGGCATTCTGGGTATTCAGGGGAATTCTGGGTATTGAGTGGTGGAATTCTGGGGCATCGAGAGAGAGAGAGAGAGACAGACAGACAGACAGACAGAGACAGAGAGAAAGAGAGACAACAGAAGACGGAAGTCTCTATGAGATCTGCTCCCTAGCCTCGCTCCTGCCCCTACAGGTGACAGCTTCTCCTGAGGCTTTTTTCTTCTCTTTAATTCAAATCAGCGCTGGGCTCACTGAGGCCTGTTCGAGGCTAGAAGTCCCAGACCAAACCGCCGTTTGGTCTGGGAAACCATACCAACATGGCGCTCGTATGCAAGAGTTCGATCCCGATTATCGTGTTTATGGGCAAAGACTTCATTAAGTAATAGAGTGAGGACTGCTTTGTGTCACACTCTTGTAGATGACGACAGAAGACGAAGTCAGAGCCACTGGAGCATTGGGAACCGTTGGTGGGGGGGGGTGGGGGGGGGCGCTAAGCCGTGCAATGACAGCGAGAGAGAGAATGCTGACGACGCGAGATATTAGACCTACGATTCCTAAATCAGACATGAAATAAAGTGAGATGAAATCTTTTCCTTTCAGAACCAAACTTGATATGGCGACAGCTCTGTCGAATCCGGTTTGATTTAACCCAGTGAGGTTTAACGGAGGTTTCACCTCGCTGCCATCCGGGGTTATTATGCTCAAAGAGAAGAGCAACAGGAGATGATGACTGAGGTTGGTTTCGGAGAGACAATGAAGGAGGAGAAGAGAAGACCATCTAGACCTATGTTGTGGTGGGCAGGACAGACCTTCTCACAAGTTGATGGACTCATTGATTGATTGATTGATTGTATTGTGGTTAATGTGGCTGTATGTACACCAGAATGTAGAAGCTATTCATTCTTTTCGGTTCACATAATGACTTTCATGAGAGAGAGAGAGAGAGAGAGAATATAGGAGGGCTTCATTACCAACAGCCTTGACGGTATACATAGGTGTTCCCGTCACGTTATATATTGTAGGAATTTTTGTTCAAATCAGTATACAGACATTATTCCGGTGTCTGTTACTTGCAGTTCTTACAGTGCTAAAGTCACGGCGCTCAATCAATCAATCAACTCCTGTTCATGATTCCGAAACCGGTTCAACTGTGCACTGCCACAGCTGGAGGAGGCGAGTGAGGGGCCTACACAGCTAGACGTGCTCCTGTGAGCACAGCCTGTTGGTTGATGGCGGCATTCATTTTCACCTTTGGGAGAAATCTCCGTAAAATCTGTATGTGCAGTGGTCGCTGAGGGAAGCATTCGTCCCTGCTCTCTCTCTCTCTCTCTCTCTCTCTGTCTCTCGTGTTATCAATTATATAAACCCACATTCAAAGGAATTCCAGAGGATAAACCAACCCACTGTTGCAGATTTGCTCTTTCGGAAACACCGGCTGCAAATGTCGTGACTGTTGAACGGACGCTAGACCTATGTCCTGAATGTATCAGTTTTAAATAGTTGCCCGAATAATATTACACACACACACACAATATATATATATATATATATATATATATAAATATATATGTGTGTGTGTGTGTGTTATATAAATATAAGGGCTTTGATACGTAGAAGCAGGGCTCATGGTGAGTCACATCCCACAGCCACTATATAGATCTAAAGTGCACCGGTTCTAAATGTTGTGAAATGATTATTTTGTGTCAACATTTATTGAAAGTCATGTAATGATTAAAGTTGTAAACAGATATACCAGGTTTTGTAACCACGAATTACAGACAGGAGGCCTAAAAGGTTACAGTCGCGGCATTTAAAGTTTGTAGTGGAGTTGTTGGTGCTTGTCATTGCAAACTCACTCTCTCTCTCTTTCTCTCTCTCTCTCTCTCTCTCTCTCTGTTGTGTTTGTCGTTTCCACTAAAGTAGGAAAAGAAACTCTAGAACGTTTCTGAGAGAGAGAGAGAGAGAGAGAGAGAGAGAGAGAAATTGTACATTCATGTTTCTCGTCTGTGGAAGTCGGACCGAATCATCGTGCATGGATGGGATGATGGCAGCAGCAGCAGCAGCAGCAGCAGCAGCAGCAGCAGCAGCGGTGTCCAGAAACCACCGGACTCTTGACTGTTTTGCAGGGCATTTCGATTTGTCCCTTCGTCAATATATATAATATAATGCTTTTTTGTTTACTTTGCCATTGTTGTTTGTCCTTTGCTTTCCTGTTATTTGTCCCATTGTTGTTTGTCTTTTGTTGTTTGTCTCTGATGTTTGTTCTTTGTTTTGTTTATCATTTGTTGTTTGTTCTGTTGTTTGTCTCTTTGCTGTTTGTCCCTTTGCTGTTTCTTATTTTGTTGTGTTCCTTTGCTTGTTTTTCTTGTTGCACTATATTTAGTTGTTTTTCCATGGTTGTTTTCTATTGTTGTTTGTCCTTTGTTGGTTTTTGTTGCTTGTCCTTTGTTGTTTGTCCCATTGTTGTTTGCCTCTTTGATGTTTGTCCTTTGCTGTTTATCATTTGTTCTTTTTGTCATTTGTGCCATTGTTGTCTGTCTTGTTTGTTCCTGTGTTGTTGTCCTTGTTGTTTTTCTTTGTTATTTGTCCATTTTGCCTGTAATTTGTTGTTTGTCCCTTTGTGTGTTCATTTGTTCTTTATCCTTTGTTGTTTTTCCCATTGTAGTGTGTCCTTTTGTTGCTTGTGCCTTTGTTGTTTCTTCTTTTGTTGTGTGTCCCTTTCCTTTTTTTACTTGTTGCATTGTCTTTTGTTGTTTTCCATTGTTGTTCCCTTTGTTGTTTTTCATTATTTTTTGTCTGTTGTTTATCATCTGTCCCAATGTTGTTTGTCTTTGTTGTTTGTTCGTTATTTTTTCCTTTCTATTTGTCTGAGTGTTGCTTGTCATTTGTTGTTTGTCCCTTGGTGTTCATTTGTTGTTTATCCTTTGTTGTTTATCTCATTGTTGTTTGTCCCATTGTTGTTTGTTCTTTGATGTTTGTCTCTCAGATGTTTGTCCTTTGTTGTTTATCATTTGTTGTTTCATTGGTTGTCATTTATCTCATCTCACCCCAGCTCATCTTATTTCACCTCACCTTACTTCACCCCACTTCGCCGCATCTCATCTCACCCCACAACACCTCACCTCACCCCACATCACCCCACTTCACCTTACCCCACAACACCAACCTCACCCCTCTCGACCCCTAAAAAACAAAAACTTACACCTAACGAATTTGTTGTTGTTTTTGACTGAACTGGCTTTATGCCAGCACGGGCTCTTGCTCCAAGAGCAGCCCCTCCCTAAGCGTCATTTAGAGATTTGCTGCGAAAAATGAGTTGAAGTCACGACTTTTCTTTACGATTTTTATTTTATGATAGAAAATGTTTCCAGGATTCAAATCTCGTCAGGGGTGAAATGAACATTTTGTTATGGATATATTTTGACACAAACCTCTGCTGCTTTTGTTAGGGACGCTGCCAGAGAGAGAGAGAGAGAGAGAGAGAAAGAGAGAGAGAGAGCGAGCACAGCAGCAAACCATCTACATCGTTTTAGTATTTAACTGAGTGACAGTTATTCCAAGATAGCAAAGTTCTCATGTTCATTATACGACAATTAAAACCTCCCCCCCCCGCCTATGAGGGCAGAGACGAGACCAGGGAATTCCCATGATGCCTCACAAGATCATCATCATCGACTGATGAGGTCAAACGGACGCTTCTCCACATTATAACAGAACGGGTCAAAGGTCAAAGTTAGTAAAATCCTATTTAAGCGGCAGGTGGCGTTCAGCGACGCCCTTCTGCAGTCGTGACTGATTTTGGACATCGAGGAAAGGAGCCAGAAGGAATTTAGGGCGTAAAAAGGGAGGGTAGCGATGCGTTTTTCCGAGTGTGTCCTTTGGGGCGTTTTATGGTCATTGCTAATACTATAAATCTCTCTCTCTCTCTCTCTCTCTCTCTCTCTCTTGTTCAGAAGATTTCGTATGCGAAGCCAAACGGTTTCGGACGAAACCGTTCGTAAATAAAAAAAAAGATTTAGCAAATGTCAACACGCCTTACAAATGCCAATTTCGTCAGTTTCGTACACGATTTATGTTTTCCTTATGAATGAGTGTTCAACACAAAAGGTCATCCCGTCAGAAAACGCCGAATTCCGTCCTCTAGATCAGAAGTAATAAATAAACTGTGTTTTCATGAATGTCGGACAATAAAGGAGCTAAAACAAATTGCCTTTGACTAAAGCCACAAAACATTTGTTTGTTTTTTTTTCTTTGAACCTACCGTTGGCCAGGTCATAAGTTGCGGAGCTCCTATTTTATTATTAAGTCCCATTAGCTTTCAGTAATGTCTATATTACTTTACCTATCCATAATATTTAAAATATCTGTATAAAGTTCTATGTAGTCAAGATGGCTACCAATCAGACCTGAACCATCTGTCTGTATACAGACAGAACAGACAGGGTCTTCTTTCCTCCCTTCAGAGACCATACTTCTGTTTATCTGTGCACTGGGTTTCCCTTGTGGTCATAATATTATGTTCACAACGATGCTACTGGCAATAAGAATCTTCTCCCTGTTTCATTATATATACTGTATGTATATATATAGCCTAGAGAGTGAGAGAGAGACGAACCATCCCCGCTAATCCAAAATAAAATAGCACCAAAATTTTAATTTTATCTAAAATAAAAGCTTTTTTTGCCAAATATTAGTAAATATCTTAAATTATTTTGTGTTTTTATTGGAGATTTTGCTTAAGGATATTTTCATAAGACTTTAGGTTTCGTACGAAAATCGCCCCACATGTAAACAGTGAACTCTGTTTGCGTTCTTATAACTGTCTTGAAACGCGCAAAACTGTTGTTGCAATAAACTGTTGTCCCTGTCATAGAAATAAAACTCTCACTATCACTTTATGAAAAGTTATTTATTAATTAAAATACTTTTTCTTACAAACAGTAATCACACTGACGTTTGAGGGACGATAAAACTTTATGAACCTTTAATGGAGATACTGAACGTTGCCCTTCTCAAACTCCGTCCTTCAGAGGGAACGGGAAAAGCTCCGTCTGCACGAAGCTTTAAAATTCAATGATATGAGACGTATAATTTTCATATGACGTAAAAGTAATAAATTTAAGTTATGGAAAAATATTTCTCTTTTCAGAAAGAAAGTCCACGAAGAATTCAGGAAAAGAATCCCGTGAAATCGAATGTTTCGTCGACATTTTTTGTTGTTGGAACCCTGCAAGTGTTACTGTGTTACCGGGTCTTCTCTGCCACTGGTCTTCATTTCGGGGAAAATCTCTTCCTTTTTCCGTCGCTCTGCTTCTGCTTCGAGACTGAGGTGAGAAGAGACATCCAAATACGTCCTTAGTTAAGTTTAGAAAGTTTCACAGACGTTTGTGGAAAGGAAATGGTGAAACGAAGAGGAAGACAGATCCATAGATGTGGTCCTCCCCATCCCCCTCTCCCTCCCCCTCCTCTCATTTGTAGGATTCATTTTGGCTTCTTTTGTCTTGTTTTATGCCGTTGTTATATATTTAAGCTTTATTCCAGGGAGGGCAAAGTGCCCCCTTACCCCCATCCTCATCCTCATCCAGGTAAGGCCCCAACATCGTAGGCCAAGGGGCAGCGTAGGCCACATCGCGTGACCCCCCCCCCCCATTCTACATCGTCTATGGGGTGGAGATATTATATAACATAGGTCCGATATTTAGAATTGCTTGTTATATTAATATATATACTGAGAAACTTTTTTCTTTAATGGTTCCCTGTCTGTCTGTGTGTCTGTGTCTGTGTTGTCTCGGGATTGAATCTCATGGCTGTGGAAACTGTCAGGATGAGAAAGAGTAGATCAGATGTGACTCAGTAAATATAGGTCATAATTTAAGGCTTCGTAAAGTATATATTGTGCCAGAAGTGTGTCAAGAGGAAAATGATTCATTTTCTCAATGTTAATAATGTCATGAAACTTCTACATATGAGGTCAGACATTGTAACATTAGCACTTGGAGGACAATCATGCACAGGAAACCGTTTGCCTTTTAAATGGTAATACCTGTCATTGAATTACATGAAAATCTGTGCCATCTTCAGTATGGGAAACAAAGTTAATGCTCAGTGTTATATGATTCCAATTAAATAGAAATACTTGTATTTTTTCAATTTCACCTCCGTTGGGCAAAGTATTTACGCGGGAATACCCAGTGTGCAGTCTGATGGGGAACTTTCCATTGAAAGCTTTCCAGGATAATTTCTTGTACTCTTTAGTTTTTTTTTTTTTTAAGAAATTTCTAAAATGAGAGATGCTCCTCTGTGGAGTGTGACAAGGGAAGACTCTATGGAAGGTCATGTCATGACCCAGAAAATGTCAGGTGGATGAAAGTGATATCCACAAGGCTAAACACCATCTGAAATGGGCAGGTTGAAGGTTCACAGGTTCAAAATGCCTGTGGCAGAAGGTCACAGGCAGAGTTTGCAAATATTACTGAAATATTTAACAGGATCAGAATATTGTTTGAAGGGTGATTGCCATGTCTTGCAAGAACCATTTTGAAATCTGGAAAACAAATAATCTGTGAAAGTGTTAATAGAGAGTTCTCTCACCACAAAAATTATGATTTAGTATTTCTGTCTGCAGTGTTGCTAATTTAGGATTAAGGTTTCAGCTTTGCAGAAGAGTAAACACTTCCATGAAGGGTTTGTTGGTTCTACCTGTTTTCATCCGAACCTTTGCCTCAGTGCCAGTGAGAATGCATTTTACATGAGAACTTTGTTCTTTTAGCATTACTCATCTTGTGGTGTAGTTCAGTGCGATTTCACTGCCCATTTAGCTGCCCAGTAGACACTGCCCTTCATTATCACTGGCTGTTTTTAGTGTGCAGGACAATTTTACCGAATTTAGAGAGGGTAGCATGAGATGTGCAGCAGCACCCCTGTACCCCCTAACTGCAGCCCTTTTCACTTCTTTTACTGTACTTTTAACCTTCCTTCATAGTCCCTTCCATCTTTGTTTCCTTAACCCTCTCGTAACAATTGTTTCATAATGCAACTGCTTTGAGGTTTTCCTCCTGTGACACCTTTCAAGCCTTTTAACTCTCAATTTCCTTTTCAGCACTGAATGACCTCAGAGGTCCCAGCACTTGGCCTTTGGCCTAAATTTTACATGCCTTCCTTCCGTCCTTCTTACATTATTTGTGTACTTATGATGTCAGCCACATTGAGACTGAATGAAGAGCCTGGACTGGACTGCACTGTTCCTGAACCAGTTTTAGTTTTGTGCTGAATCGAAGGACAGGTGCTCATTATTACTGGAATCCTTTTGATATGCAGATGTTTTCAATGCATTAACAGGGTCCAACATTACCATTGTGCTCAAGAACTTGACTTAATTAAGAGCCTGGATTGCGTTACTTTTGTACTGCAGTACAGGTGATGTACAGAGTCTCCATACTGATTCATGAGAGACAGGCGCACATCATCGTTGAAGTACATTTGACGTTCAGATGATTTTTGATGAATTAAGAGATATATTAACTACATAATTACAGGACTGTTGTTGATGCACAGAGTATTTTTAGTGGACTCAGACACACGACTCTTACTCCAGGTCTCCCTCTGATATGCAGGGCATCTGGGATGAGTCCAGAGACAGACCTTTGTTATTACAGGACTTCTGGTGCTCTTCACTTGAAATGCTCTTCTCCTGAGTGATGAGAGCGGTCGACATTGTCTTGGGACTGCCCTTAGTGTTAGGGTCACTTGCTTCATTACAGTGAATAGCCAGAGGAAGGAAAGGAAAGGTCTGGAAGAATATTGCAAGTGATTGTACGCTTGTGAAATGTCGGAGGTTCATCAAATTACACAGTTTTCAAAGTTTTTTTGTAAGTGTTGTAATTACAGGGGTCTCTCAGCTTGCATTGATAGATTATAAGTATTGCTGATGAATGGTGTTCCCTTAGCAGATCAAATAGATTGTTGTGTTTGGAGTTAATGTCAGGCTGTTTTCAGTATTTGATTATTCTTTGTTTTTCATATATGAAGTGTGCAGATAATTTCTTTCTCTGAATTATTTCTCTGTTCTTCTCGCAGGGGTTGAAGCCTTGTGTTGCAGTTGAAGCCAGGGGAAGAGATATGACCATAAAGTATTATCAGCACAACCGGAGGTACTTCATTCACCCCAGGAATTCGTTCTCTTCTTCCAAAGGAAATGTAAGTGAGCAGTCATTGCCCAGTCATCCAGGAGGGCCTACCTGCCATTATGAAGTGAGGTAAGAGTTCTGGGTTTATGGAACATTGATCTGTTATAGTATGTTTTAATACTTCCACACTGCAGCCCCTCTCTCCCTCTCTTTCAGGATTCTTCTTCTTCTTCCTGAAAATCCTTTCTGTGGTGTTTCCTGCTTGTCCTCTGAGGTCCTTTATATTCTGCCCTGTTGTAATGTTGGTGGTTGTGAGAATCCCTGAGTTCATTTTCTGTTCTTAATCATGAAGTTTGGAGGACTGAGACACTCAGGGATAGTTGCTGTATTTTTTTGCCACTGAGGGATACATCCCTGATAATCTTGTTTGCATTAATATGTTCGTATTATGCATTTCACTTCTCTGTCAAATGATGACTTCTTTTCAATAGATGACCAGTCATTAGCTACTGTAGGCTCTAGGTGTTGACCTGGCTTTTGAAGGCTCAAAGATTTTGTTAAACCACTTGATAAAATCTGTAATAATGAGATTTTACTGTGGTTTAATTTCATTTGTGTCACTTAGTAATATAGGACCTCAGTTACCTTTGTTGATCAGGGATCAATTGTGAACTTCAGTGTAAAGTTTGTGGCTGACTGTTTTAATATGTATCGAACTCATTGATATTAGAGGTTCATGTAATGGTGGGGATTCTTTTGTTCTTTTGATGTTTCAGGGCCACTGAATTTGGTGGCACTTATGCGACATTTACAGGCAAGATTGTTCAAGGGACAGAAATGTCTGGATGAAGAACTGGTGGCAAAGTGTGTTCCATTGGATGGCCTGTTTTTGTTTTATCACTTTTCTTAGACAGAAAATTAATGGGAAATATTTACCAGGATTAAAAACAGCCTCCTGTTACCTTTCAACTTCATTCCATAGGATTGTGACACAGATTCAGTCCTGGTCACATGAAGTACAACATGACATAGATGAATCTGAAATTTTAACTTCTTGTGCAATGTTTCTTTTTATGCTGTTTCACTCCTGAGCCAGTTACAAGACCCTCTTCTGCAGTCTTTCAGTAATGTTTATTGTATTGGGACCCTCTACGGCAAAGTACAGTACTGTAGCTGTTGTGGGGGGCTAGTGTTGAGCCTGAACCTTTTTGTATCCTCACAAGTACTTCTGCTGTGTTCACTCCCTGCACCAGATTGCTGAGGATTTGTAGCAAGTCACAGTAATGCTGTGTGCAGTGCCCCTCTTTTATCCGTGCTTGGGACAGGCTTGGGAGACTCTTTGGTAGATCATGTAGAATGTGTTGTTTGGTGTTTATCTGAGACTGTTGTGACATTCTTCACTGTCTGTCTTTGTCTATTTTCTGTATTTAGTATATAACAATCTTCTTCTTGCAGGGTCAAAGCCTGATGTTGGATTCCAGGCCAGAAAAAGATGTTGTCCCAGAATGACCGATTGCAACCAGAGGTCCTTTGTCCACCCTGTGACTTATCTCTTTGAAAGAGGAAACTCAGGTAAGCAGCCATTGCTCAGTCACCAGGACCTGCCTTGCAGTTATGAATTAAGACGTTTGAATCTATCAGACTTCAACCTGTGTTGAAGAATGTATTGATGATTGTCCATTAGAGCTACTGTGTCTATCTTTCCCGGGATTCTTCTCCTTGGGAATTGTTCCTGTGGTAATCTGTGTTTCTTAATTCTCTAGTTGAAGCTCCTTCTTTGTGGGCTTCTTCAGTCGTGTTGTGGGTTGCTGTTGCGTTCTTGGTGGTTGTAGGAACCTGTGTGTGTGTTTTTGTCTCAAGAGATTCAACCCTTTAAAAGATGCTGAATTCATTGACTTAGAGAGAGAGAGAGATTATTTCATGTAACTTTTGTTTCTTCCTCCAGATTCAAAGACTTGTGTTCTCTTAGAAAGCTGTATAGAGGCACCAAGGTAACAGTTGAGGCCATTTTATTTTTTTTGGGGTGGAGTCTCAGTAGCTTATTTATCTTCTGTTGTTCAAGGAGGAGTTATTGGTACAGGACATACCCCTGCTCCTCCAGCAGTTTGTGTCTGTCTTTTGTGGAACCTTTGTGGGTTGCAGACTAGATGGGCAGAGGTGACGGAGGCTGATGCCTGTTATCAGGGCATTGTTTGTGTCCTTTAGAAAGGGTCTGGGAGTAGAGTAGTTTGACATTTCTGCAAGAGCTGTTCAGGACAAAATACTTATTTAGTGTCACAAAGGTGCAGTGTGCAGAAGAACCCCTCATGTTTCCTCAGTGGCTGTGTATTTGTAGGGAGGAAATTTGTTGTATCTGAAGTGTCCTATATCCTTCTTGCTTTCCTTGTCAACCCCTTGAGCGGAGGTATCCTTTGGTCTCTGTTCTGATAAGAGGATCTGAGTGTGTGACTTTGGCCATGGAACTGCTGCAGGTACCCAGTCAAGCGAAGAGGTGCTGTGGAAGTCCTATGGGGGATTTTATTATAAGTCTCACTGTCAAGAGATGGTCATGCTGGGTTTGCTTTGAAGTAATGTCAGCTTTGCCAAAGTAACTGGAACTCTTGTCTGTGTGAATGATAGACATCCTCAGCTAATGCTAAAGATGTCTACCACTCCCTGAAGTAAAAGCTCTCTTATAATTGAAGAATGTATAACTATATTAAAAGCCAACACTTTAGACCTGTTTTATAATGACAGACTTGTTATGCTCAAGAAAGTTTATTTTACAGATTGTATCAGTCGTTGTGTATTAAAGACTGCAGAAGATTATGAGCTCCAAAAGCCCTGAAGGTCCCTGAAGTGAAGGAATAATCTCCTTTGTGTGAATCTGAAGAAGTCGTCTGGAGAAGTGGACAGAGGAGGAGCAGAGTCTTGCAAAGGAGGAGGTAGGAAAGCGGTGCTGTTCTTTAATAGTTCCCTGTCACTGTCGTTGTAGGATTGAATCTCATGGCTTTGGACACTGTGATGATGAGAATCAGTATTTAAAGGTGACTCAGTAAATGTTGTTAGTTTGAGCCTCTGTCAAGTATGTTGATATATAAAATGGTCGTTCTTTTCAAGTGGTAGTAATGTTGTGAACCCTCTACATAGGCTTGATAATTTGATATGAGAACTTAAAGGAGTCAAGGACACAGACACTTGGTCTGTCTCCACACTGCAATCAATGATGGATTGTCTGTGGTACCGTACCATGTGACTTTGCTGTTTGCTTACTTAACTTTCTCTTTGTAACTTGCAGAACTTTCCTTATTGCACAAATGTCTTCTTGATGCTATTCCTTTCTCTTTGATAAGCCTTCCTCTGCAGAGGATGACCAGATATTAGCTGTGATATCAAAGCTGATCATTAAAGAAGTTGGTGAAGCTTTTATATAGTTAGAATAACCCTTGTGGTGGTGATGTTCCCTTAGTCTTGCTTCTTTACATCTGAGCTTTTGCATTGAGGAACCTCGATATTTTTGTTTATTAACAAGAGTTGAGTTGAAAACTGCAGTCTGCATTTGGCTGGGTGTATGGTGCTCTCAGATATGACCAATGTTTGTGGAGTGTAGTCACTGAATGCTGCCATTTTGTGGATTTCCCTAAATAGGAAGAGATTGTTGTACGAAGCTGAACTTTTGCTCAGCTGGTTGGCAATAATTTTCTTCTTCATTCTGTCCCAGGTATTTAGTGTTTTTGTGAGTCACTTCCAAATTCAGAAGATTCTTTGTATCTGGAGTGTAATTTGGTTTCTTTAGGTTAACTGTTTACTGGCAAGAGTTATCCAGACTTCTGTAAGTGTTTGGCTGTTGTTCTGTATTGCATAAGCTCTTTTTTCCTCCTTGTATTTTATTCCTCCTGTTGGGAGGAGGAAGGAGGAAGGCTTCCTTCTGCAGTGACATCTGCCCTGAGGACTGACTGGGTCAGTGGAGTCTTGTGGAGGGAAGAGAAGAGGAGGACCCATGTCACTCTGGAAGGGAAAGGCACCAATTCTAGAAACCTCATAAGTTCCTGGGCCTCTAAGTCTGACCAGTCTAGTAAACAGGATGAAGGTCAGATTTCTCCCCTTAGTTTTGGATGAATACAGCAGAAATACAAGGAGCTTAACCTTCCTCCTTAATAGGAGTTCAGCTTCAGGAGAATATTAATTTTGTTTGCTGTGGTGACAAGTAATGAGGCTGGAATTGTAATGTTCCAAGAAGGAAACTGCCACTTTCACCCAGATCCTCCAATTGTTGAACACCTCTGCTACCCAGGAGGCGATGGTTTGGCAGAGGAAGGTTTCACCCAGCTATGATTGCTGTCTTCTTGTTTCCGTGAGTGATCAGTCCATAGGTGACAGGCTTTAGAAAGCAGAAATAAAGGTTTGAATATGAAGCACGAGAAAGATTTTGAATTGTGTCCTTATCACTTAAGATTTCAGATGCTGGTTTTCTTAACTTGAGACAAGGTATCATTTCTGACAGGTGATTATATTTCTTTCAAAATAAATTCTTTTTTATATATTTTTACTATTCACTTTGAAATGCCCAGCTTCATGAAGAATTGGTGTAACGTACTGAATTTGTTGTGACTGTTAGAAACTTGAATGCATCTGGGGCTTGTCTTAATTATGCCTGTGCAGAATATCTAGTCTTCATGTCAGCCGTGGTCAGGATGTTACCTCAAGAACTTTGTGGCCTGTTTCAGAGGCTGTGTAGTCACTCATGATATATAAAAATAATAACAATCATTCTTAGGCTGTCGATGTACTCCAAAGGGTTGTTCATAAATGGAAGGTGAAAATTGTATTAGTGTACAACTTGAGAAGTTGGACAGCTAGCTATGTAAGAGGAGACTAAAGGGACTAGGTGGAAAGTGAAACCAGCGCTGTTGGCGCCAGAGGAGACATTGCACATTTCATTCAGCACATGTGACTACAGTGTGCCACAAAGTGCAAACTGAAAATGGAAAAAAGAACCCACAGATATATGTTAATAACAAATTGTTTTCACCATTATTAGTTCAGTAATTTAGTGGAAAAATTGTGTTGGCTATTATTATTACTATATATTATAGTCAAGTAGGAATTACTGGAAATCCATGGGTGTATTTGGTGCTGTGACACCTACCATTGGTTTTCTCTGTGGCTGTGTATGCCATTTGATACACCAGAGGTGTAGGACACATGACACATGTTTTTATCATATACTGTACATTCCTTCATTTTTCTGTGGTCTGTGCAGTTGAGGTAACATGTAGGCATTACTTGGTTCTTTGAAGTGTCCCTTCCAGGGCCCCTAGCTGCTGCAACCCCTTTCATTCCTTTCACTGTACCTCCTTTCATATTCTCTTTCTTCTATCTTACTTTCCTCAACCCTCTCCTAGCACTTATTTCGGTGCTTCTTCAAATGCTTTGAGGTTTTCCTCCCTCCGGTTCCACTTTTCAATCCTTTCTACTCAATTTCTGTTTCAGCGCTGAATAACCTCATAGGTGAAAGTGCTTGGCCTTTGCCCTAAATTCCATATTCCATTCCATTCCAGAATATCCTTACGGTCATGGCTGCCCATGGATGTGACTTGATAAATATTTAGTGGGGTTTGGAAGGATGGTCAGTCAAGCTTTTTATTCTTTATCATGCCAGGACAATTATCTTGTGGAGTAGGGACATGACTATTTAGTATAAGGTCTACCTGAGCTCTACTTCTAATGACAGGTTTGTCTGTTATTAACATAATAATCCCTCACTTTTTTCTTGTAATAGGTGCAGCAGATTATGAGTGCACCTCAGCTGTGTATTTACTAAAGTTGCGCAGATCCCAGACCTGAGTGTAGGCTAGACTATACCACTGGAAGTAGTGTAGCTGTTGGTTTTCTTTAACATTTATACAATGTGATGATATATTTTATCAGCCATCAGTATTTGTCTGAGGCCAGAAGCCAAAATATCATCATCATTATTATTATGGCTCTCTCACTGAAAACCATTTTGAAGTATTTTAATTAATTTTGCATTAAATTTCCTCAAATATCAGACTTGACTTAATGCTGAAAGGGCTATGTAATGATTGAGAGCAGTGCTGCTGTTGCTGAAAGGACACTAAGGAACAGCCTTGAATGCTACCTAAAGGAGCCCATGAAAGGCACACTGTATTCAGTTCACCCTAAAGGGTGAGGCCAATGCTTGATTGTCTCAACATTCTTGACTGATATGAAATTCTTTGCTTCGGTTTTGTGGCTTTGAATGACTTGAAAAGTAAAGGTATCTTTCCCAATGGCTTCTGTTTATTTACTGATATTTTTTCTTTCAGAGCTCAAGTTCTGCAGCGTCACTTTGCATCAGTCAACATGGACAATAACGCTTCGGATTAATGCTGGCTATTAACTCATTGAGCTGAGGAGCAGGTAAGCCTTTCAAAGGGAAGCTTGTCTATCTCTGTGATTATGCCTGTATGTGTAGTCTGTCAGTTGTCAACTTCCCACATTTGATGTCTTCAGAACCACAGGGTTCATTTCAACGAGACTTGGCATCACTACTTAGGTCAAGGGTCAGAGTTTGTCCAAAAAAGGTGCCACATCTTTCAAGGGAAGATCATTCAAAAATACTGACAACAAGGAAAAAAATTGTCTAAAATAATCTATGTAGGGGATTAGTGACATCAGTGCACCTTATGCAGTGCACTGTAGGCATTACTTAAGGTTCTTTGCAGCATCCTTTCTGCCCTAAGCTGCAACCCCTTTCGTTCCTTTCACTGTAACTCCATTCATATTAGCTTAACAATTGTTTCATGTGCAGCTGTGAGGTTTTCCTCCTGTTACACCTTTCAAACCTTCTTTACTCTCAATTTCCCCTTCAGCACTGAATGATCTCTAGGTCCCAGTGCTTGGCCTTTGGCGTCAGTTTATTGTATTCCTGGAAGCCTTTCTGCATGCCACTTTTAACCCTTAAGGGAAGGGCTGATTATATATCATGCAACCCCCCCAGACTGGGCAAACTTTAAGGTTGGCCAATTTAAAAGAATAAAAAGCCGTATCAATGAAAAGTGGAAGACATGCACGTGCACGTCAGGGTGTAAGAAAAAAAATTTTAAAAAATGTTCCCTACCTTCTGCAGGAAGTTGAAAGTGACTATTTGCAACCCTGTGTGGGGTCTCTTGCAAAACAGTCATAAATTTCACCAAGTTATACGTGTTTTTCTCATTTATTTTATTTTTTTAAAGTTATAACTACAGCTCACACAATATCAACAGTATATTTGTTGTAAAATATTTACGTAAACTTACTAAGGTCGAGAGGTCCAGTAACTTTTTTGGAGATATACATTTTTTTCGTAATTTTTCTCTACAAAATTACAATTAGGACATCATATCATAACAGATAAGAACTAAAACCAACAGCAATCCCTGAGTATATTTATGAGCAAATAAATAAAAATACATTCGCTCTTAAAGTCAAGAACAATACTGATCTCCCTGAGACGCCCACTCCTTCACCTGAGCTGAATTCTAAAGTTGCCACTCTTCATGTATGGGCCTTTGACCAGAACATTCCATGAGAAATTAAAAAAGAATAAAATAGGGCTTCAGTTGTGGCATGTGTACTCCACCAAGAAGATCCTTTCAAATTGCACACAGACTGTAACTTGGATCATGACCTTTCATCATGCTGTTTTTTAAGTGGTTCAAGCAGTACTCCAAGAAGACTTCATTTTACCTCGTATTCTGAGTGCTATGTAACATAAAAAGTAACTGCTGTATTTTTTTTATCATTCACAAGTCCTTTCAAGGTCTTTGCAGAGTTGTCCCAATAGATATCTGCTTTTAAAATGAGAGGTAAAGATTAACAAAAGGTGGAGTTGAAAGTGAGACAAGCAGGTCAGAAGAGAGCAAGGGGAACAACTGACCCCCTTGGTCCAGAGAGGACTGCAGCTGGTGAACCAGTGGGGAATTTTGCTTGTTTAGGATTCAAGCAACCTGAGTCTTAGTTTCAGCAATAGAGTTTACCCGCAGAATAGTTAAAAATAAGCTAATTTATCTGTTATTAACCAAGGGATTTTTTCTAGCTTACAGAATTGAGTAGGATGCATACATGCAGTGTTGCTACCGAGTGCAAAATCTGGAACTACTTAGCTAAATTGAAGAGGTAAATTCTAAATCAAGATTACCGTGGAAGCTTTTCTGATCCCTGGATGCTTTAACATGGTAGGTACTCTTTGTAGAGGCTTCACTGCTTGTGCAGCCTTTAAGTTTTGTGTGATTTTATTTAAAACATTAGTGGAGCCATGAAAGAGCTCCATATTCATGGCAGCATGAAATGTTTGCATGTTCTCTGTGGGATAAAATCATTTTGATGCATTTTGTACATGGTGAATTCTCTCTCTCTCTCTGTGAGATGTATTTATGAGTGTCCTCTTGTAGGCAAAGAGTACATCATGTACATTTGTAAAGATCTGCTCAGTTTGAAATGTCTATATGACCTTCATCCAATCTCTTTTCTCATTTTTTTTGCATCAAGATTCACAAATAGCTAAAATGTCCAGTCTGTATCTCCTGAATTCAGTCTCTGCCTGTTCTCTTTCCAGTTTGATTCATAGTTCAGTTTTGTACAGTATTTTAGATTTATCCCTAATCTTTATGAATAGTCTCAGCACCCTTAGATGCTAGGGAGTAGGGGCCATTTTTAAATTTTGCCAATTTATGAACAGACAGGTTTACACTAAAGGATGGCCAGTTCTTTCTAGCCTGCAGTTCTTAGCTTATTAAGTTCAGTCACCCTCGCTGTTGCTTATCTGTTTATATCCAAGGTTATCCACCAGGCATACAGAGTTAAAGCAAGGGAACACAACATTCAAGGACCTCCACCTATTCTGCTCCTAATGATTTCTCATATTATACTGAACAAGGCCACAGTTTTTTTTTATTGTGGATCTAGCCTTTACCTAAAGAGCCATCAGCTTACAAGACGGCTCATCCTGATTATCAGGTGGACCTGGTGCTCAGTAAGGAGTGGGAATGCAGATCCCTAATTTATTTACATACGGTACCTCAGTTATCTAGTCATGCTGAGGAATGTTAGGAGTTACAGACTAAAACTGAAATTAAAACCTCTAACAAAAATTTTGTCAGAGTATTAGACCCTGAAGTTTCTTGATGAGCATCAAGAGGAAATTGGAATTGAATGTTGAAAGAGATTTGCAGTTCAAGGAACCATATCTGAGGAGGAGCACAATCAGTGAGGACTGGTTCAACTTGATGAATGTATATCAGTGTTCTGGGAAAAAAGTACACTGGGAAATGAGGTAAAACTAAAGAACAGACAAAATCAGAAGGTCATGGAGAAAAATTTTGGGGAGGAGATGGAGAATGCAAAATAGAATACATTACAAACTCAAGTAGAAGCAAAGTTGAACAGATTGCAAAAAGGCATTGGAGAGAATACTCTATGTGGAAACGGGTTGATACTGTAGACAGAGCTATGTATTTAGGGAGGGACACATGGCCTGGGCAGCCCTCAGAATGATGAAAAATCCAAGGGTGGAAAGAATAGAGTGGACTATTCAAGGCCAAAAGAAGGATGATGCAGTATAAAAAGGAGAAGAAAGAAACTGCAGTTAAGAAATTATGAGCGATATGCAGAGGATAATTTGACTGATACACAAGAACTGAAGAAGACCTGAATTTTCTAATCATGAAATCAGTTTCTGAAGAGGGTTACACCAGGTCATGATGGAATCACTGTAGAGTTGATCTGAGTTCAAAGTGAAGTAACACCACTTGACAGCTGCATGGATATTGCCTATAGTATGCTTTCCCAACAAATTGTACTCTCAAAGAACCTGTATGTACCAGAATTAAATGTCTTGGCCTTCACCTTGATTCTTGATAGGAATTACCAGCAGTCATTTGATAGCTGCATCATTCCTAGCACTGTACACTGTACGTGAAGGTACACTTTTGAAAGATTGTTGTGAGGCATTGTAACACTTGACGTATTGGATCACAATTACTGATGATAAAATATTTCCCTTCAGTGTTGATTGATATAGCTGGATGGGGAATGTGGTCAGCCAAAGTTGTCTGGATGGGAGATATCCTACTGCTAGTAAGATGTATAAGATATGATTTTCAAGACTGTTGATAAAGAATATTAGGTATGTTTCAGGCGAGCTAAAATTAAAAGTTGATGGCTAAAATAACATCTGAATCTTAAGAATGTGTGGACAAAGTTTTGGAAATACCTTTAAACATATGTGATCAGTATTGAAGAACCACATTTTATTTCAGATTAAAAACAGAACTACAGTTTTAACATTTTCAAAATCCCTCTGACGTGAAGTTTGTTTGGTTGAAGCTTGAGGTCAGTCTTCTTGGAAATTGTAGCCTCTTCTTTGATATACAGGTACTAAAGGTTTTCCCCTGTAGTGAGGGTAGTGCCATGGTGCACTGTAGGCATTACTTGATTGGCCCCTGCCTGCAGTCCCTTTTATTTCTTTTACTGTGCTTCCGTTCATATTCCCTTTCTTCCGTCTTACTTTCCTCAAGCCTCTCCTAACATTGATTCATATTGCAACTGTGAGGTTTTCCTCATGTTACCTGTTTAAATCCTTCTTTATTCTCAGTTTCCCTTTCAGCACTGAATGACCACGTAGGTCCCAGTGCTTGGCCTTTGGCCTAAATTTCATACTCCATTTCCAAAAGTTTTTCCAGTAAAAATATTGGTAACAATTTCATAAGCTTGGGTAATGTTGCAGTGTATAGAAAAGCTTGTAAGCGATTATTTGTTAACTGGGGTTTTCCAGGTGTTGAAACATTCAGTTTGTTGGCTTTTAAAAGTGTCAAGTCTAGAATGGTACTGTTAGGGTGCTAAAACCTAGCCCAGCTGTTCCTGTTTAAGCAGTTGGATATCTCAGACTTGCGTTGGCAGATGCCTTTCATTCCATACAGTGTGCATTATACCTGAAGGTGTGTGTTTGTGTGTGTGTGTGTGAGAGAGAGAGTGCATTTACATTACTTTTTCCCATTTTCAGACTCCTTTCTCCCCTTATTGTCTTGTCCTAATGACTTTCAGTTCACGTACCCAATGTGGCATGAAATATGATTAAGATAACTCCAGTGCAATATTGATTGTAAATTCAATCAGATCCAGAGCTAATCTTGATTTGTGTCAGTAGCCGATTTCGAACAGGCAGCTGATCTGGGTTCCTCCTCCTCCAAACTGAGAGAAGAATCCTGTTCACATGTTCAAAGAAGTAGCCATGTTTTCGAATTCAGGTTTTTGTGTCGTAAGGTTGAAAAGTTTTCTGTAGCATGTCAACAATCAGTTGTATGAATCTGTCTTCAGTCACTGGTTATACTATAAAAGTACTGTAGATTTTATTCTGTTGGAATAGCCACTGCACATCTGAAATATATCAGAAATATCCTCCAGTGTGGAAGCAGTTAATCAGTTTGCATGATCTTGAAGTGTAGTAACTTGCTTTAACAAGATTCTTGCAAAGTAGGCTTACAAGAAATGAATTTACTCTAATTTTGACTCTTACAATCATGAGCGTAGTTCAAAAAGATTCAGAACATTTAGTGATTTAGATTCGTAACCAAGGGCAAAATAGGCAAATAAGATTACCCAATGCACAGTCTAGATGGGTTGCGAGTTAAATGCCAGGGTAATGGAAGGGTGAGGAGGTGGACCTCATAATGAGTTCTGAACTCTTCCAAGAAGGCAGAGTGATGGATGGCCAGTAACTGTGACCTTTATTCCTTACAACAACAAGAGGCAAAGTTGAAAAGTCCACGAGTCATTTTTATTCTCATTTTTGTCTGCCTGGAGTTGAAGGAATTGATATTGAGGTGCACAAGGCTGATTCACATTACATATACAGTTTGGGAAAGTGTCCTCTGAAGGTTTGTTTTGGAACACATTGTATTTTAGGATGATGATGATGCAAGTCTTCACATCGTTTGTATGAGTAATATCTTTAGGAACTTTGATGGATTGAACTTGTAAAATGCAAGTTTCCCTTAATTGCTGAAGAGATATATTGTGTTGCTCAAAGTAAAGCATTTTGTTCATTTATGTAAATCAGAGGTTTTCTTGCAATTGCAGCCTGCACGGGCTATGCAAACAGCCATATGAAGACCCAGGTACTTGGGGAGGGGGCTGGACGAGATTGAAGCAGTATCCCAATTTAGAAATTAAGCCAAGATGATTGCTTGACAGATACGAATCTAAAACATTAATTGATGTTTCTTTGAGGGGAAATTTTACCCAAGTACGGTATACTGTGCTCATTATGATGGATAAAAATGCAGAACTATGCAGGTTGATTTTAAAGAAACTGAAAGATATCGCAATCTTACAATTACGACAGGAGACGAAACAATTAAAGCTTGGGATGTTAACAGTTTAAGGGCTGTTCTTGCAGTAGCCGTTAGTTCGCTAAAGTAACCAGTAATGAAATTGAGCCAAAGGCCTGAGAGAGAGAGAGAGAGAGAGAGAGAGAGAGAGAGAGAAAGCACAAATTTATAGCAGAAAGATAAATGTGAATCCAGCAGAAAGGCTGGAATTCTGTTGGATTTCAGCTTTTAACAGATTGTGGGAAATTGTTTTAGGGTTTAAAAAGGTTACAGCCAAGCCCAAGTACTGGTTACTTTTGTTTATTTAGCCATGAGCTGTTCTCCTTTCCTTGCATTTTGTTGCATTTTTATCTGTTTATTCATTTTTTTTATTTTGAATAAGTGAGTGGGATCTCTTCTTCTTCTTTCTGTATTCCCCCTTATTTACCTTCTCTTACTTCCTCCTAATGAGCACCTCAACATTCTTTGGAAGCTTCTTGAATTTCATGTTGATGGCTCCTTTGGTGGGCTTCTTGAGGTTCTTTGCAGCATCCCTTCAGCCCCCAGCTGCAACCCCTTTCATTCCTTTTACTGTAACTCCATTCATATTCTCTTTCTCCCCGTCTTACTCTTTTCCACCTTCTCCTAATAATTGTTTCAAGGTGTAACTGCAAAAGGTTCTGCTCCTGTTGCACCTTTCAAACCTTTTTACTCATAGGTCCCAGCGCTTGGTCTTTGGCCTAAATGTTAAACTCCAAACTCTGTTATTTAACATTAGTGTTGCAGATTAAATGAAATTTTATAAATATATATCCTTGGTAAAAGCACTGCAAATATGAACAGTGACTGGGATCTCACCTGTGTGCCCCTCTTAGTAATGAAGACTTGTGTACAGGATGCTTGAGGCCTGGTTGGAGCTAATTCTTCCTCATTTGGAAACCTTATAAGCAAAAAGAACTCTGATACTTACTCTCTTCTAACCTTTCCAGGTCATCTACAGCTTTCAAGTTCTTGAAGGAAGTGCTGTGACATATTTGAACAAAGGTAAGAGTTGAATGAATTTGAAGTAAGGTTTCTGGGGAAATATACAGTAGTATTTGGGTGGGATATAAAAAATTGTTAAGGAGTTGAAACTACAGATTTAGAGATTGTTATTGTTATTATTATTATTATTAGTATTATTACTTTTTTTTCCAACACAGTCATCCTATTTGACTGGGTGGTTTTTATAGTGTGGGTTCCGGGTTGCATCCTGCCTCCTTAGGAATCCATCACTTCTCTTACTATGTGCGCTGTTTCTAATAGCCCGCTCGTCTGCATGAGTCCTGGTGCTACTTCGGCATCTAGTTTTTCCAGGTTCCTTTTCAGGGATCTTGGGATCATGCCTAGTGTTCCTATGATTATGGGTTCAATTTCCACTGGCATATCCCGTATCCTTCTTATTTCGATTTTCGGGTCTTTATAACACTTGACAATTTTTTCTCTTTATTTCTCATCCATTCTGGTGTCCCATGGCACTGCGACATCAATGAGTGATACTTTCTTCTTGATTTTGTCAATCAGCGTCAAGTCTGGGCTATTGGCGCGTATCACCCTATCTGTTCTGATGCGAAAGTCCCAGGGGATCTTTGCCTGATGGTTTTCTATCACTCCCCCAGGATGGTGTTCGTACCACTTGTTACTGCTTGCTGTGTGGTTTATGGTCTCGTAGTTCATATTGCACTTTCTGCAGATGTGAGATGTTATTTTCACCTGTTGTTCTTTGGACATATCTGGTTCTTAGGGCCTGATCTTGTGCTGCTGCTACCATTCCTTCTGTTTCCTTCTTGAGTTCCCCCTTGTGTAGCCATTGCCATGTTTTGTGGCTGGCCAGTTCTTTAATCTGTCTCATGTACTGTCCATGCATTGGTTTGTTGTGCCATTCCTCTGTTCTGTTTTTCATACCCCTGTGTCTGTATATTTCTGGGTCTTCGTATACTTTTATCAGTCCTTCCCATGCACTCCTGAGCCATTCGTCTTCACTGATTTTCAGGTATTGCCCCAGTGCTCTGCTCTCGATGCTGACACAGTCCTCTATATTTAGTAGACCTCTCCCTCCTTCCTTTTGTCTTATGTAGCCTGTCTGTATTTACTCTTGGGTCTAGTGCTTTTTGTATTGTCATGTTTCCTAGTTTTCTGGTCCGTGCTGCGGAGTTCAGCCTTCGTCCACTCCACTACTCCTGCGCTGTATCTGATTACTGGTACTGCCCATGTGTTTATGGCTTTCATCATGTTTCCAGCATTGCGTTTCAACTTGAGTATCACCTTCAGCCTCTGCACGTATTCTTTCCTGATTGTTCGAGTCTCCTTCATCTCTTGGTGCTTTTTATCCTCTCCTATTATTCCCAGGTCTCATCTGTGTGTTTGATGCTGTTCCTTTCGGGTGGCTTTATCCCTTCAGGCCTTGTCACTCTGCCTTTTTGTATGTTGACCGAGGTGCATTTTTCTATTCCAAACTCCATCCTGATGTCCCCAGATACAATCCTTACAGTCTGGATTAGGGTATCTGTTTCCTTGATACTTGTACCATATAGCTTGATGTCGTCCATGAGCATCAGATGGTTAATTCTGTTGCCTCCTTTCTTGAGCTGGTACCAGCATCCATCTTCTTCAGTACTCTTGTCATGGGAATCAAGGCTATTATGAAGAGTAGTGGGGACAGTAAGTTGCCTTGAAAGATTCCTCTCCCGATGTTAACCTCAGCTAGCCTCATCTCAGAGCTTGTAAGTACTGTATTCCAGTTGCGCCTTGTATTTTTTAAGAAGCTGATGGTGTTTTCCTCGGCCCCATGTATTTTCAGGCAGCCACGTGCGGTATCATGCCGAGGACTTTCTTGTAGTCAATCCATGTCTTGCTTAGGTTGGTTTTCCTTCTCTTAGTATTCTTCATTACTATTTGTTTATCAGGAGCTGGTCATTTGTGCCCCTACACTTCCTTTTGCAGCCTGTCTGTAGGTGACGGATGGTGTTTGTATCCTCTAGGTAGTTGTATAACCTTTCACTGATGATACATGTAAGTAACTTCCACATTATTGGTAGGCAGGGGATAGGCCTGTGGTTACTTGTTTTATTTCCCCTGTTCTTGTCTTTCTGTACTAAGGATGTTCTCCCTGTGGTCATCCATTTTGGTGCATGGTGGTTTGTGATACAATGCTGGAGTTGTACTGCTATGTATGGGTGTAGGGCCTTGAAGTTTTTGAGCCAGTATCCATGGACTTCACTGGGACCTGGGGCTTTCCAGTTGGGCATTTTCTTCTAGTTGGTGTCTTGACTGTGTCTGTCATGATGTCGGTGAATCTTTGTTTTGTTCTCCCCATTTCTTCTGCCTTGACTTCCTGGAGCCATGTTGCATGTTTGTTGTGTGATAATGGATTGCTCCAGATGTTTTCTCAGTCTCTTACTTGGTTCAGCTTCAGGAATTTCCTGGTGGTTGTCGTGTATCCCACCCTTCGCTGGCTGTACTGTATAGTCTTTTCTGGTTGGTTCCGAAGAGTTTGTTCGGTTGGTATCCTTTATTCCTGTTCATGTACTGTTGGGTCTTATGTTTTGGATTTAATCCTCTTATATCTTCTGTTGTGTTGTTCAGTCCTTCTCCTGTTCTTTGTATTTCTTGTTCAGATCCTCCCTTGTTCTCGTGCTTCTTAGCCTCTTGTCTGCCACCTCTCTCACTTTACTCAAGCCAGATCTCATCACCATGATTTGTTTTTTGAGGTCCCTTTTCCAAGTAGAGTTCTGTTGGGTTGGTTGCGATGGTGGTGTTAGTCATGAAAATATGAAAATACAGCACTCAGTGAATATTTCTCAGTGGAAAATACCACGAATAGGCGAATTTTCCATGAATAATGTGTATGTATGTTCCACAGAGAAATCCGCGAATCGGTGAGTCCGCAAATAGGCGTGGGTCGGCTGTACTGGTGGTGTGTATTAGTCTATTTCATTAACTTCACTTAGTTTCTTTGTGTTGTAGGCTTTCATGGAGGGGATCTTTGTCTTTCTGTATCTGGCTTCATCCATTGTCTGATCTTTTCCACCTATTCTGACCTCTGTTACATCTTCAGTAGTTCCTCAGGTGCCGTTGTTTGGTAGCTCATCATTCCCATCATCTTCAGGGGTATCGTCTCTTAGTTCGTTGTCTTGTCCTTCATTGCTGGGTGTTATTTCTCTCTCCAGTTCCTCTCTTTCTGCTGTGAAGAGCCAGTTCTTTCTCTTTATGTTTCTTACTTGCTCTGCAGAAACTGGTCTGTTTGAGGGGTGTTAGTTCTCTCATTCCAGATATTGCCCAATCGTCATCTTTCTGTCGGGTTGCTCCTGATGTAGCATCTCCATATTTCCTCATTTTCTTCTCTTGTCCGTTTCTTCTTCTGGTTTTCTCTGTAGCTCCTGTCTCTGGTTGCTGGTTACTGTCGTTGTGGTGGTCAGTTGCTGGGTGACGACCTCTAAGCACCTGACTGACCCCCCCCACTCAGGCTGTATACCTGGCTCCCGGACAAAGCTCCCTCTTGCCAGAGGTTTAATTTGTCATTGTCGTTTATTCTTTCATTTCTTTCCCTTATTGCTGAGTTTTGCTATTTAACCCATAGCTGGACCCTGCCGTGTCAGGAATAGGTACTCATTTACAGCTGAGTAGGATGAGGACATTCTGGTAAAGATCCCTTCCCAAGGAATCAACTGTGAGGAGAGAAGTCACCCATCTGATGACAGAACAGCCCCAGTGTTGCTCAATCAGTCCATCGATGAGCTAAATACTCTGCTGCGGTGCCCATGTTATTATTATTATTAGTATTATTATTATTCAGAATAAGAACTATCAATCATGTGGAACAACCACACATTGGCCATTTTCCTGAAAACCAAGCTTCCAAGAAATCCTGGTGTTCATTCGACAGTAACAGAAGGTAAAAGGAAATGCAGAAAGAAGAGGTGGGTTATTAGGAAAGGAAAATGATTTAACAAATATGTAAATGAAAATCCTAATTTCCAAAGCAATATGTAAGTTAACCCAAGGTCTTTGGCCCAAGTTGGGTGTGTGCATGCGTGATGATAAAAATTACCTTTATGTATGTAACTTACCAAGTAATTACAATTCTTACAGTTTAACTCGTCAGCAGCTTAAAAATTTGAAATCCGCTGGTAACACTAGTGTCAGTGTAGGTGACTAGACCCTGCCCACTTTCAGGGTTGCTGGCTCTCGACTGTAGTTCAGTTGTGGGCGGTCAGCTTAGATTTGAATTTCGGCATTTTTCCATAGGAGTTTCTTCTCTCTGGTGAAGTATTGGTAGCCATTGTTTATTATAGATTTCCTTAGCAAAACCTTAGGTCATGGTTTAGGACCATTTTCCTCAACTTCGACTTTGATTAAGACTTGTGCTTTTTGTTGACTGAGTTCAAGAATCATGTCTGACTCTAGTGCATCTAGTGGAAGGTATACCTTACGAAAACGAAGTATGACTCTCGCTCTGTGTATAGTATGTAGGGACGAGAGTGTTCAATTGAGGTAACTCGTGATGAATGTTCAAAGTGGGATGCTAAAAAATGAAAGGTTTTGGTGTCTCATTTAGCAAAACTAGATAGGGACAGGAAGTGTAAGGCGGCCGCTAGAGCCGAGAGTAAGACAAGTAGAAAGCAAGACTAGATAGCTCTGCAAAGTCTTCTGATGACAAAGTGGATACAAAAAGCGTGCAGTGTCAGTGGAGGAGGCGGCTGCTTGTCCCACCTACGCTCCTAGGTTCTGGGAATCTCCAGAACGTCCTGTGCCAGAACCCAGGCGTTCTTCCACGCTTAGGCGATGGGCAAGAAAGAAAAAGGCCGAAGCAGCACAAGCACCGTTCGTCTTTCTCGTCTGCAACTCCTCTCGCTCTTCCTCCTCCTCCTCCTCCTCCTCACTGTGGGACGTGGAATACGGCTCAGAAGACTGTCCTTCGCAAGAAGGCCCATTGAGGCTCTCGTAGGAGGGTCTCTTCTTCCCCAGAGAGGAAAGACAGTCCTTCATTCTCTACAGATGTGATAAATTTCAGCATCTGTCCTGTAACCAAAAATAGCACAGTATAGATTGAAGGTACACATAGCCTCGTGCTATGGGGTGTAGATAGCTAAAAACACTGTTGGCTACACATACTAGTTTTTGAGGCTTAGGTAAAATGAGAGATTTGTATATATGGAACATTAGAAAGGTTTTAACGTTAGTGTACCACTTGTCTAAAATCACTGACCCTTAGAGGATAGATTTGTCTCAGTAACCTTTGTTAGTTTTTATGTTGCAGGAGTGGAACACTTTTGGGAAGCGAGCACTTTGATTTAATGTTTTTATGTTGCAGGAGTGGAACACTTTTGGGAAGCGAGCACTTTGATTTAATGTTAGTTTTTATGTTGCAGGAGTGGAACACTTTTGGGAAGCGAGCACTTTGGTTTAATGTTGTCTGGTTTTTTGCATAGGGTCCCTCTCCCCCCATTCTGTTGCACAGTTTTCTCTAATCGTGGGTTGTGCTCTGTGCCAGCAAAAGTATAAGCAATAACTTCTCTAATCATCAAGTTTGTCAGAAAGGGATGATGATGATTGTGCTGCTAAAATTGGCCGTTTAGTCATCAGGGAATTCTCCAGCTCTTCCAGTTGAATTTGCAAATATGTCAAGTTATTTGTCCATAAGAGTAGAAATTCTTTGTTGAAATTGTTTTAGATACAAGGTGTTGCTGGGTTGCAACAAGAAAAGGCAGTTCTTATATTGTAGTAGAGTTCCTTTGCAGTGTGTGTGTAATCAGGGACTATATTTCAAGTCTTGAGTATTATTCAGTTTTAATATTCTATACAGATATAGTATCCAGGTTGGGTCATTTGTACAAAATGAGGTCGTCTTGGAAATGTTTCTGTTTAATTCATTATTATTTAAGGGCATTTATACCCATTTTTGTAACAGATTTCAGTTAATTCGCAGCTCAGTGTTGTAAGGAAAATAGTCGATAAGGATTTTATAGGTTTTGATAAAACCTTTATAACTCTTGATATTTCATTTATGATGTGTTTCCTCCAGACTTTTCCTGTTAGGTTAACAGACATTTTCTCATTTATAATAATTAAAATTATCATGGCTTAGTGGTAGAGTGCATAGCTTATATTTGCATTTCATTTCTGTCAGTTTTATGTAATAAGTCTGTTAAATCTTTATACATTCAGGTTAAATACTTATATAGGAAATCTTTATCTATATGAAATGGGTCCTTTATAGGCCTACGTGACCTTAACTTCTGTACACTGTGATTTATATCTGGCCTCTTTACAGGTCACAGATGACGACCTTCGAGTCCGCAATGCCATAAACTTTACAGCTCAGGTTATTTACTGTGCCTCACCCAGAAACTTAAGCTGTCTCTCGCACACTACTGAATCGATTAATTTCACTCACACACTGCAGAAACTTATCGAAAGTTTTTCCTCACTCAATAAATGTATTAAATTTTCTCACACACTACTAAATTGACCACACTTTCTCTCACACATGACTAAAATGACAAAGTATTCCCTTGCATACTACTAAATTGGCAACTTTCCTCTCGCGTGCTGCATAAAACTATATTCTCTCTCGCTCACAGCAAACACGTACTGCAAGTTCTCTCGCACACTTCATAAACCTATTTACTTTTATCTTACACACTGCATACTCATAAAATCTCTCATGCACACTTCATAACCTTAATTTTCTATCACACACTGCATAACCTATGTTTTCTCTTGCACACTTCATAAACTGACAAACTTCAATGAGTTGAGAACTCTCAAAAAGTTTCTGCAGTGCAAGATAAAATGCTGTCAATTTAGTAGTGCGCGAGAGAATACTTTGAACATTTAGTCGTGCGTGAGAGATTATCTTGCCAACGTAGTACTGCGTGAGAGAATACTCTATTTTAGGTGTGTGCAAGAGAAATTTTTTGGCAATTTAGCAGTGCAAGAGAAACTTTGATACATTTTATTGTGTGAGAGAGAACTTTCAATGTTTCTGTAGTGTGCAAGAGGAGATTTGTCAAGTTAGTAGTGTGCAAGAGAAATTTCATTAATTTTGATGTGTGCAAGATGAAATTCAAGTTTATGAAGTGTGCAAGGCTTTGTAGTTGTATACTGAAGTCTTAATGGCTTATACTTAATGGCATATATGTAAATATCAGTTACATATATAAATTTAATCTCCCCATATATCGTATTTTGTGTAAATAATTGCTGTCGTTATATTACAGGATCTTTTGTATCACTATAAAAATATAATGAAAATACTCTATGTACAGTGATTGATAGTATATTTTTAATGTATTGATGCCTTGTACACTTAAGGAGACTATAACCAATAAAAACAAATTACAAACTTGCTTTTATTTACCAACAAACAAATCAATACAATCAAATTATTATAAATACAAATTTAATTTGAACATTTTTTTTTTTTGCATTATATTAGAGTCCCCCAAAATGGGGGGCTGGCCCTATGGGAGGTTTTGCTGCCGCTTAATAGCCTTCTCTGGGGCCCTGCATACCAGAGACCTTCTGCAGGAGTCGCCGACAACCCCAAAATAACTCTGACGACGTGTCTGCGTCTTCTCTGAATTGGAGGCCTGTGCAGTAGGCCTACATTCATAGTAGAGCTATATAGTAAGCCTATGTGGTATTCGACAACTGGACGCTTTTTAAGTCTGTTTGGTTAATGTTCACTGAAATAACCTCTAAAAAGCTTGATAAATATATAGAGGATAAAAAGCTTGATAAATATAGAGGATAAAAAGCTTGAAAAATATATAGGGGATTATTATAACTTGAATCTCTGCTCCTGACATTCTTTGCCTACTGATATATCAAGTTCGTAATTGGCTGGAATTCACAAAAAATCTGACACAAAAAGATCTTGAGAGAAAGTTCTTGAATCTCACTCTAGTTTCTAGTTATAATTAAACTCGCGCGCGCTCTCTCTCTCTCTCTGAGAAAAAAGTTCCGAAACTCTAACACACTGCTTTGGAAGTGGTTTTACTCAGACAAGCAGAACGAATATGGCTGTACAAACTTGCCAACATAGAAACATAAGTATCTTGTATAAAACTTTTGGCATCATGCAAACTTTCCCCTTTTACTCAAGATCAAATGTTCTGATTAAAAAGAAAAGTATTAAAGTATTTCTCGGACTTTCAAGCAGATATAATTCTTTAATCTCTCCTGAATATGAACACTTTCAAGTCCTCGTCACACAAGAATTAGTCAATGCAGCATTGATGCATGTGATTGACACAGTAAATAACTTCATGTCACTGCATCTGTACAAAGAAAATAATTTAAAGCCTAGGCATTTCAATTTAAGTCTGCTTTACGTTAACTTAGCTACGCATATCTTGCATTCAAAAGGCCACAGGTAAAAGACTGATAAACCCTTCAGAAAAGTAATAAAATAAACTCTATTGGTAAGAAAAAATGTCAGTAACATAGTCTCAAGCTCTAATTTAAATTTCTAGGCAAAACTCTCAAGCTGTTTAGGACACACACAGCAAACATTAACTCACTGGATGATGTCATAGTGAAGAAATATTCTCGGTAAACAAACAGCCGTCAAATGGCATATCTTAACGCCATTCCAGTTCAGAGAGAAAAACAGCATGTGACTCCTATGCAGACTCTGGTGGCACAGCAGAACAGCAGAGAACTCAAAGTGACGGAGCAGTTCCACAGAGCCAGCCCCCTTGGAGTGTGGGCACAAGCCTTTATTCTTTCCAGGTTAACAAACTTCATCTGGAAGAGAACTTCAATTTTAGAATTTTAAAATTTAGAACTTTCAACTTTACATTAAAATATGCTAAGAGATTTTGATATGAATTTCATTCTGAAGTAAGTTTGGGGCCATGCCGAACTCTGTACTGTTTCGATAAACCTGCTTCATGCTCATTTATATTACTTTCGCTCAATCCTGTGGGCTCTAGTCTGAGGTAAAACACAAATACGCTATTCTGACTCACAGCTCGTGAGCTTCGAGATCATTTTCTTACATCACTCTCTATGAATCTACGTATCGTGGTAGAACGCTGGGTCTGGTGTCCTTTTGAAGCCGAATGACTGTACTTTATCTTAATATCTTTGAAAAACCAAAACATTTTTAAGCCAAATGTACTTTATCTTGATATCTTTGAAAACCAAAACACTTTGAGGTCAAATAATTGTACTTTTATCTTAATATCTTTCAAAAACCAAAACATTTTTTAAGCCAAATAATTGTACTGTATCTTAAAATCCTTGAGAACCAAAACTCAAAAATTATAGTTAGAACGATGAGTTCAATTTAGCTGACAAAAGAAAATTTGTCAATTTTGTTAATCATTTTTAAAATCCACAAGAGATTTCAAAATTATTTCTGTGCCAAGCAAATTTGTCTGTTTAAAGAAAATGGTAACTGATTTTCCTGCTGTTTAAGAGCAAAATGTCAGACAAATTGCAAAAATATGCACGTCATTGGAAAGGAAATCTGTAACACTTTCTCATGGAGCAAATGGAAGTTACATCATATTGCTTTTACAAAAATACTTTCTATAAAAGTAAAGAAATAAAGTACAATTACCCAGCTTGAGAATCAGACCAAAACCAGGATTCTGTCTGGAAATATAAATTCGTAGTTGTGAATGAAAAAATTGTCTCTGTGGTCTGAAACAGTAAGCTAGAACTTTCCATCTTTCTCTGTGTTCCCTAAATGCATCTATTGATACCACTTACAAATTAATTGGTCTCTTGTGACTTATAAAAATTACACAATCAGTTTTCTAAAAATATCTGAAATTGTAAGACTATTAGCAAGACATTAAAATCATTGTCTAGTGAATCATTAATGTTGTATCTAATAACCACCAATCATATAAATATAAAAACCATTTGCTCGTTAATCAAACATAATCATTCTTAACTTGCTGCTGCACTATCCGAGCTCATCAGCGAAAGATTTCTTGAAGCTAACTTGCACTCAGAACACTCAAAGTTTCCCCTGGTGAAGAGAGCATCTTCATGTCCAAACTTACGTCAAAAGAAATTTCACAAAAAGCAGTTTACTCATTTACAAATGTTCCTTAAGTTCTCTAACAATATTCAAGTTACAGGCAGTTAAAAAGATTTAGGTCCATTTTGAAATGTACAATTCTATAAATTGGTTCAAAAGGAGTGGCCAAATTAAAGCTTTAATGTACAGAGATTTCAATTTGATATTGTCGTATTTAACAATTAAATCTGTCCCTCTTGTATACAATTAAGCTAGCAACATATATGAAAGTCTACAGAACAGAAAAAGTGGTTGGTCAAACATGAAACTACAAAAAGTTTCACAAAAACAAACCTGATACTGTTTTGTTACTTGATCTCTGCGTTATGCAGAGAAGTTGAGATCTGAAGGTTAGGGCACACATTCAGGAACAAAGAACAAATGCTACTTTCAGTTTAAAGGAGCAAGAGACTTTTGAACACGATAACTAGAGCGTCCGGAAACAAAACTCTTACTGTATTCCTAAGTGATGATGATTTTCTTTTTAGGAGAGACTACAAACTTCCAAGAACTTCACTAGCAATGCTCAACAATCTGTAGATCACTACAGTGGTCTGTAGATCACCTACTATAGATTACTGTCATGGTGGTATGTGGTAGTCTCAACACGATTCGGAACTGCAGGTATCTTGGGGTGACCTGTTTTGATCGATTTAAGTTAGTGTTCATGACACAAGGTCCTCTACAGCCCAGGACTCAATATGTTGGCAAAAAGGGCACAGAATACTTTTTTGACAAGTTGGGGAACTTTATGCCTTCCCCCCTACTGCATGATGACATTACATACTTATCAGATACACTAATAAGATACATTACTACCATTACTTTTTGCTTGGCTATGATTCCTGATGTCATACATTTCAAAATAAATCTCTTGAATTGAATGTTAATTGTAGAGTACAGGTTACTCTAAGTTAGGAGCTATGTGGCATTACTGTAAGTTATCTGGAAAATATCAAAGTGCAGGCTGTGATAAGGGGCCTTCTTCCTTACTTAAACAGACTTTGTTACTTATCAAAACTCTACACAATATTCCAGTGCAGGCTGTGATATAAGGACTTTGCTACTCATCAGAAAGCCAGACCCCCAAAGTGTCTGTGAAACTGAGGTGCTTCTGTATACAGTTCCTTTCACTTTTGCCCCTGGGATGGAACACAGTTGAAGCTGACTGACATCTCCCAAAGAACCAGGTTCTACAACTTGAGCAAAAGACGTGCTTGAAGAGCAGCCAAGGATAAAAGTCCAAGTCTCATGAAACCAAACGTTTCCGTGAGGAGTCCTTGGGTAAATTACTTCCCCAAAACAGGCAGCTTCTGTTTAAGCATCATTGTGGTTCATGTAAAAACCTCATAAAATACTGTAGTCTTCCTCAAAATTCTACCACAAAGTTTCTAAAACTCATGTGCAAAAATACTTGATCATTTCTGAGTCATACAAACCGTAGCTTTTTCAATAAATACAACTCAGTCATTGGAAAACAAAATGGTGATGATTCTGATAAAATTTCTCTCAATTATTCTCAATGGACATTCTATGTCTACAAACCACAATAATTCACACAACAGATAAACACCTTTTTTTTTCACTCTGAACCAGGCAATTAGAAGAAATCCCACTTTACGAAAAACTAACATGACCACACGAATAAAACACATTTAACTTCCAAATAAAACTCCAAGCTACTACCTTGGAATAACGTCCAAACGTAAAACAACTAAGATTCGGTTGCAAAACGGACTACTGGGCACCACAGCATGCTGTTCTGAGTGAGGGCATTTGAGTGGGGCATTTCTGAGTAAGCTACAGGCCTTTGCTGGGATGTGGTTTGTGAAGACTGAAGATCAAAAATGCTTCTGAGGTTTCTCACAAGAATGCTCATTGTTATTATTATTATTATTATTATTATTATTATTATTATTATTATTATTATTAGAGAAACAAATCCACAGCTGTGTGTATGTGAATATATTTAAAGATAAATCTGCACAGAAAACTTTTGGGAAACTTCGATTCCCCTTCTCAATCATACTGAAAATGAGAATCGAACAGATTCCCAAAAGCTTTCTGTATAGATTTGTCTCTGAATAAATGCACAGATACATAACGGTGGCTTTGTTTCTCCATTTCAAGACTCACGCTACTATGAGTAGGTTTTAATTATTATTATTATTATTATTAGTATTATTATTATTACTATTTAGATGAACACCATTAAATGCACTTTGTCTTTTGTTAGTAAGAGAGGGTTTGGCTTTGTCATCATAAACTTTTCATTGTGACTACCCATCATTTTAAAGCATGCTAATAAGAAGCACCACAGGCCTACTTGTCATTACATTAACTCACAGCATTCTCGGAAAATTATGGCTTCCAGAGAGGCATACGATACACAGGATGCAAATGTGTGTCACAAGTAATGCGCTTCACCTTCAAAGTTACAATGCCAAGAGTTCCTTTTTCTTTCTAACTATGAGAGGAACAGAATGGAATATGAATTTTAGGCCAAAGGCCAAGTGCTGGGACCTATCTTTCAGTGCTCATACGAAAATCGAGAGTAAAAATGAAACAATTGTTAAAGAACATTGAGGAAAGTAAGATGGAAGGAAGAGAATATGAACAGAGGTACAATAAAAGGAATGAAAGGGGTTATAACAGCTAGGGGCTAAAGGGACACTGCAAAGACCGTTATTAATTAATGCCTACAATGCAACGAGTGAGGTCCACTGACGGCACTAACCCCCTACGGGAACCTGTCTCTGCATTCATGGATATCTGAGAGAGATGTAGCATTAGTTTGTAAAGTCCCCGCTCAATGCGTTCTCTCTCTGTAATGAACATCCCATTTTCTGCAATGCCTTCACATTCGACCGAACACATAATTGTGAATTGTATAATTTATTGTCTGTCCAAGTGCCCATGCATTATGTACATGTAATGGAGTATTTTTGTAACACATCAGACATTACTAATCATTACGTTTTCTGTATGTACCTGTCCTGTTTTTGTAGGGAAACAGTTTGACCTCAGGTCACCTGTAAATCTTTGTACCCGCGGTCTCTGCAAAGTACGCAGACATCCGCACGCCGCTTTATAAGTGGATCGCTTCATCAATAAACTAGCAGTACTTGTCTTCCTGCTCATTTTTTGCACCTCTCTCTCAAGTTCCTGTATAGAGTAAGGACACTGAAAGTGCTCTTGGACCTTGAAGACACCTGATCCACTACTGAAGGACAGTCTCTGAGGACTGCTACGTCAGAAGGACGAGGAATTCCTGGAGATAAATCAATGAGGTCCTCCAGCAAATGGAGAGAGAGGCATCCTTGTCTAGAGTCCTAGACAAAGTACAAAGTTCAGAGACAACAGAGACACAAGCTCAGGTACACAAACTACTCTAGAAAACTGAAAAAGACAAATATCTGAAGGTAACAAAATTCGACGACATCAGCGAATATAATTTCAGCAATTTACAATTGACAAGTAAAGTAGTTTCAACACGGAATAGTTTGCTCAGTGCAATTGTGGAATCCTCTGGTCTCCAAGGGTCTCAGTGAGAAGCAAATATATTCACTCTCTCTCAGCCAAAGATTTCAAGAAAGAAAGAAGGAAAATAGCACCACTAAAGGCCCACTTTTACCAACAACTCCGTAACGTTCATTTAACTGACAACGTTTCTTCATACAAGGTCTCTCTCATCCTCAACAAGTGCGTAAGTAACTTGCAAAGCTATTCAAACTTGACTAAGTTACAGCCATAAGTAAAAATACTTTTCAATAAATAAACAGTACCTTTGTATCGAGGGTCTACAAGAACCTATATCCACAAATACTTTGGGGTCAAAACTGAGTTGACTAAGCACATCTTCGCTTGTAGGAAGACTTCATGTTATGGTCAGACCATCAACTTGACCTTGGTTTGTTGACCCCACAGACCATACCTGCAGATGGAGGAGAGAGGTCAGAGGTTAAGGAGAAAGTAACAAAGGTCAAAGATACTGACCACCTGTACTGCTATTCACTACAACAACACAACACAACATTCCCAACACAGAATTTACGTTACATGAGAGAAACAGGTAAGAGTCAACCATTATTTGAGAGGACAAGTTTGGATACAGTACCACTTAGACTTTGCGTAGACGTCTTCTGAACAGCCATCAGGCCTGGGTCTTCATCCGTCCTCTTTCTCCGTGATATCCTGGGCCTTACTGTGGGCCTTCTCAGTTCTTCTACGTACGTACGTATCTTCTTCTTTTCTGAGACTAATCTTTCCTCAACAAGCTCATTATCCTCATAATGATGCAAATCTCCATCAAAGTGATGATCATGTGATGAAATCAAAGGAGGGAGAGAGACAGAGATTGATATTTCTTGACCCTTCTCTGACTGATTTCTGACAGTACAAACCCTTGAGAGATAAGATGTACAAATGCAACTGCCAGAACACAAAGTGTGGGTACATTGTCCTGTCCACCATTTCAAAGTCCCTGATTTCACTCCGTCAGGGATTAAAGAGACTTCTTGATAGCTCTCTCATTGCAAACACAGCCGATGGACCTGAAACAGAAGAGGAAAAACTTTGTTAATGAATGATAGTACTGTACCAACATCAAGACATGACTTATTAGCACAACTGTTACTTGTGCTTTAAAAACAAGTCAAAGGCTCCCCATGATTACAGATCAGTGTTCTGTACGTCTATATATGTACAGGGAAAATGGCCTCCATGCCTCTTCCTTGATTTCCGGTGACTGTGAAAGGATCTGTATACCAATACTATATACCTCATACACATGATTAGCAAAAGGACAACAAATTCAGCAACACAATATAAAGCAGAAAAAAACACAAGCAAGTGGATACTTCTTTCAAAGAGAAACTTAACATTGGTAAACAAAAATTTAAAGCTTCAAAACACACAAAACATTTTGACATATAAATATGACACATTCAAACATTCCCTCTTTCGTGTTGATTTAGCCAATACAAAACATTACTTTGACTTCTGCCGCTGTGTTGCATCACTAAGGTGACTCAAAAGCCACAGTGAATCAAAGACGGCGGTCATCTTTGCAAAAATCTTAACTAAAGATTTGCTCTGGCACTGCAAACTCGTTCTACCTGACTCATCTGCTAATATGTAACAAACAATAAGCAAAGATGACCAAATATCAACATCAGAGACCAAACTGAGGGTCATGCAAGTGCATGAGGGATTGAACTCAGCTCATGTGGTAAAAGTGAAGGTCCATTTCTATGGGGACTGCATCAAAAGTGACTGTGCAAATCCTTCCTCATCAAACATTGCTTTCATCGTCTCGTCTCCTCCCAGATACTATTGTCAAAAGAATGTCTGACGATTCATCTGACCCATCGTCTACAATACACAGCTCATTCATGATGAGAAGAGCAGAAATCTGAATTCAATCATTTGTCAGCATGTCAAAGACAGCCGAGCAAACAGCAAACTCGCCAGCACCCACGACGGTAGAAATGTCATGACAGAGACTTAAAAAATCCTCGTCAAATCTCCAATATCTTGTCAAGACACCTGTGCTGCAAAAAAAGAAGAGTGAGAGTCATTCACAACAAGTAACAAATGCGGCCAAGTTTCTTCGGTGCAATCGAGTTTTCTGTACAGCCACTACAGCGTATAATGATGGAGGCCACTGAAAATGAACCTGTTTCAGTGGTCTCAGTATAATGTTGTATGAGCTGCGGCCCATGTATCTTTAATCACGGCCCGGTAGTGGCCTGTCCTATATTGTTGCCAGAAGCAAGATTATGGCTAACTTCAAACTTGAATAAAATAAAAACTACTGAGGCTAGAGGGCTGCAATCTGGTCTGTTTGATGATTGGAGGGTGGATGATCAACATACCAGTGTGCAGCCCTCTAGCCCTCAGCAGTTTTTAAGATCTCAGGGCAGACAGTAAAAGTGAGGACAGAAAAAAGTGCGGACAGAAAGAGTGCAGACAGAAAAAAGTGCAGACAGAAAGTGTGGACAGAAAAGTTCAGACAAAAAAGTGCGGGCATAAAATGTGCACAGAAAACTGTGGACAGAAAAAAGTGCAGACAGAAAACTGTGGACTGAAAAAGTGTGGACAGAAAAAAGTGCAGACAGAAATAAGTGGACAGAAAAAGTGCAGACATAAAAAATGCGGAAAGAAAAAGTGCAGACATAAAAAAGTACGGACACAAAAGTGTACAGAAAAAAGCGCAGACAGAAAAGTGTGGACAGAAAAGTGTAGACAGAAAAAAGTGCAGACAGAAAAAGTGCAGCCAGAAAAAGCACAGAAAAAAGTGTGGACAGAAAAAAAAAGTGGACAGGAAAATGCAGACAGAAAAAAATGGACAAAAAATGTGTGGACAGAAAAAAGTGGACAGGAAAATGCAGAAAGAAAAAAAGGGGACCAAAAAATGTGCGGACAGAAAAAGTGCAGCCGGACAGACCAACAGCCATCTCAACAGTTGTTTTCTTTGACAAAAGCAGCACCTGTTGTTTGAGGACCTTCCAGCAACCCCACTACGAACCAATTCTCAGGAGAGGGTTGAGGAGAGTCACGTGGGAGAAAGAGAATATGAAAGGAGGTCCAGTCAAAGGAATAAAAAGGGTTACAGCAGATGTTCCAAGGTTACGTCATGATGGAAAGGTAAAAAAAGTACATAAACACAGCAACAACGTAGTCGAAATCTGGAGCCTTTTGGATGGACGCCACATCAGAACGCAAGTGGAACACTGTACATACACCCAGAGGACTGAGAAGAAAGAAAGCAGAGTGGAGAAGGAAAGAGACTGTGGGTTCACCCTATGTTGCAAGATAGGAAGAGTGAGGAGGAGAATTTCATGCTCTGGATCCTCGTCTTATTGATGACGAGAGTCAATTCCGCAGCTATTTCAGAAGGAACCTTTTGCATGATCCCACGGTGGTGTTTTCTTCTGATTATCCATTATTATGACTGCCTGTACTTGAACCTACACTGTGTGAGTACTGCAGTGCACCCAGTGGGCCAGTTCCTCTTGATCTGAAGAGGACGTTCTAGGTCCTACACAGCTCTTCCTTAGCGTTAGGCCCGAGTTCGACTCCCCGGCTGGCTAATGAAGAGTTAGAGGAATTTATTTCTGGTGATAGAAATTCATTTCTCGCTATAATGTGGTTCGGATTCCACAATAAGCTGTAGGTCCCGTTGCTAAGTAACCAATTGGTTTTTAGCCATGTTAAATAAGTCTAATCCTTTGGGCCAGCCCTAGGAGAGCTGTTAATCAGCTCAGTGGTCTGGTAAAACTAAGGTATACTCTTTTTTTTTTTTGTAGGTCCTACAAGAAGACTGGCATTGTCAGAAGTTCCTTTTAGTCTGAAGAGGACATTGTAGGTCCTCAAGAAGACGGGCATTGTCAGGGGCTCCAAAATGTGTGACAAAGGTGAAAACTATCTTCCAGTACAAGAGTCTGACCAACCCACAACTCAAAGCAGATCAGATCCGGCCTCCACATAATGTCTTGCTTAGAGTGTTGTGGGGAACTCGAAGTCATATTGTTTCAGACAGTAAAAACTTAATATGAGATGCACTAGAGAGTACCAGAGACCTACACCCAAGCTTTTACGAACAATGAATAGAACACACAATGTAATCAAAACACCAAGCTCTGGGACCTATGAGGTCATTCAGCACTGAATTGGAAACTGACAGTAAAAGGGTCTGAAAGGTGCAACAGGAGGAAAGCTTCACAGTTGAAGATCCACTATGAATCACTTGTTAGGAGAGGCTGGAAAGCAAGATGGAAGAAAGAGAATATGAAAGGAGGTGCAGCAAAAGAAATGGAAGGGGTTGCAGCAAGGGGCCAAAGGGACGCTGCAAAGAACCTTAAGTAATGCCTACAGTGCACCATACAAGGAAGAGATCCGAGTTTCCTTCCTGACAAAAATCTCCTGTTCACAGACTTCAGATACGAAATGGCTATATGGAGAACCTTCCTTCTCTCAATAACTACTTCAATCTTGGCAGCAATCTCTTAGAAACTCAATGAACTTGAAGACTTGTGACATATACAAGTACCAGCGTTACTTATATCTCCTAATTCTCTCTTATATTCAAGAAATAGGCACAAGGTGAAACGAGCAAACCCTGACTACAATCTCCAAAAAAGCTCTATGTTGCTTGGATTGTATATTAATAGAGATCTGGTTCTGAAGCCAGACATGGGGGACTTTCAGCTACTCAGTGCTGAAGGCAGCATCAAGAGGGAATTGGTTGGAGTGACTGGACAGCAAACTGAAGAAACTGAACTGTGCCCTTCCTTACATGTGACATTCCAGACTGCTTGTGTAATGTATAATTATTTTCTATAAGTCAGGCAAGTGGTCTGGACTGCCATTCACAAGGGCACGGCTCAATGCTAAAAATTCAGCGACCACAAACTCCAATTACAAATGACATCCCAGGTAAAAGACCGAACATAGTGGTTCTAATGTCCCACTTATCGCAAGGGTTAATCACCAGTTGCCCTTCAAGAATACTGCATTAGAGTCAGTGCAACATGCAAAAACTTACTGTATTTCGAATGCAAGCTGCTTGCCTAAAACTGCTCAGATTCTTAGTAACTGTATGTGACAGAAACCAAATTCTACCTTTCATTTACAACAGAACTGAATTTTCCAACCCTCAATAACTTAGTTATCAGAGCGAGAAATGAAGGACTTTTGTTATATATAATACATAAAGTACATAAGAGTTAGCAGCTACAGTTTCATTATTGTGCAGCCTGTAATTCTATACAGAGAGTACTTCAAAAACTTCGTAGAAGTAAGAATAATATGAAGAGCTGCTTCCCCAGCTTATTTTATTATTACTGTAAATAAAGTTATTCTATCAAAACTAATTAACTTTTTGTGAATATTCTTCATGCTTTTGGCACTGACATTATTATTATTACTATTATTAACGAAACAAAAACTTCTTTCAGTTTTCTTCTGAAGATGGAAAGAGAAACCCACAAGATTCCTGTGTATAACTTGTTTACTTGTAAATATTTACATGTTACTTTTAATCTCGAGTAGGCTACTTTCAGGTCCTAACTGTGACCCTTTTTCAAGAGGGGTCACAGATGAGGTAGTCAGGCTGGTTCAAGGCCTTGAACCAGCCTGACTACCTCATCTCTTCAGAAAGGGTCACAGTTAGGACCTGAAAATACTCGAGATTAAAAGTAACATGTAAATATTTACAAGTAAACAAATTATACACAGTTGTGGGTTTCTCTTTCCTTTACTATTATTATTATTATTATTATTATTATTATTATTATTATTATTATTATTATTATTATTATTATTATTATTATTATTATTCAGAAGACAGACATCTAATCATATGGAGCAAGCCAGTGACTTCAAATTCAAGCTTTGAAAGAATATAGAGTTCATTTAAAACAAGCTACAGAAGATAAGAGGAAACATAAGCATCAAAATTTCACTGTTAATCTTACTCTCTTCATTGTGTCCTAGGCCCAGGCCCAAAACTTTAAGTTGCATTATTATAAGTTTCAGTCACACAAACCTCTACATCTGTTATTGAGGCTTGAACTGAGTAGCCATTCTGTCCCGCCCAACCCAAATTGAACATGTCACTTCTTCAAGGAGGCACAGTCTATGTTCATCAAACACCTACACTCGGGAAAGACTTCTTGCATCTTCTTCTTCTTCTTCTTCTTCTTCTACAGTTGTCAGTCATTGCAATCCAGAGGTTGCATGTTGTGGACACCCTAAAATGATGAGAAGAAAGGTTAATTAAATCATGGAAAATGAAGGGCTTTTGGGTACATAGTGACAAAGTATGGCTACAATCAGCTACAGCCTAGCCTACAGTAATCTAAATACAGGTCTCTGTTACAAAGAGGGACACAGATGTATGCATTTACGAAGGATGCCTTCTATAATTCCTTTCAATCTCTACAATAGTAACTGTTTTGGTTTTTAGTGCACACACACCATCACTCATGTTTAACACCAACAATATTAAAAATCAATCCAACATTGAAGACTCTAACATCAATAATGGCAATTGTTACTTCAAAGACCAATGATTGAAAATTCTTACAATAAATGATGAAGTGTGTCAAAATTCACCCAATTTCATTAGCCTACAATACATTTTAAACATTTTTCCAAACATCTAAACATCCTCCTTCCTTAACATTGAGACAATTACCCTAAACAACATGATCAGCTGAGTAATTATAAATATTCTGCTCTTAATTCAACAAATGTGCCCTTAACATTTACAATGTAGTCATGCTCTTCATTTAGTAAATATAATCTGTCTGGAGACCAAAGGTATTAGTACTGTACATCAATTACACTGTACTGACAGACCTCAAGACAAAAAGATAAAACACACACACACAAAAAAAATGAATCCAATAATAATAAAGCCTTGACTCAATGCAGCAATACCATCATGGATATAAAAGATCGTCCAGAATCCTTGTGGTTCTCCATTCAATGATAAAACCCTACACATCAACAGGAAGTGAGATGTGTAGACCTGAACACTGATTCTGCAAAAGAAGAACCTGCATGTACACAGAGGCAGTCCAGTAATCAAGTATAACTATGAACATGACAAAGGTCTAGAGATCAACATAGAAGCCTCGCAGACCTCCTCACAACTGTCAACATGCACTTCAATGTAGTCATCCAAGTGGGAACATATTGGGGTGATAATAGACAGCAGACTATAATGGTGAAGTTGACTTGAAAGTACTGTACTGGGAAATGTCCAGGCAATTACATACAAACAGTGTTTACGGACAGATCATCTTAGACAGTGATCAGAACCAACGTATGTGCCTAAAATGGATGGAAGTCATTGTTAAGCAATGGAGCTGCAAAAAGTGTTGAGAGAAATCACACAACAGCACTTCTTGAACTGAAGAGGTCCAGCAAAGCAGACTGTATATGCACCACTGCAGGGTCCAACAATCATGAGAGAGAAGACTGATAAGAAGAGTGCAGGGGAAGAGCCCTGGTTGATCTGCAAAGAGCACTGGGAGGGGGTTTGGGGAGTGGAGTGAATGTGCATGACCATCATGCCAGAGAATTACTAATGCTCAAGGTGAGATTTTGTTGATGACAGTTCCTAAGATAAAGGGCATTTTAGTATGGTGTGAATATAAGAGCAATCTGCATCTTGTGCCAGCTTTTGAAAACATTTTGGGAGTAATTAAGTCACTGCACAACTTCATTAAGGTTACTAACTGACGGGAACTTTCCTTCAACTACCACAAAAAGCAGTGTCCACAAACATTAAGCATTACAGTACAGTTTAGTGGTCCTCTCCCAAAAGAAAACAAGACTACTGTAAATATAGGACAATCAGTATATTGTGCCAGCTTTGGAGAACATCTTGGCTGTAATTAAAGAAACATCATTGCGAAGGATGGAGACCTCAGGAAGGCCAAGGAAATACGTAACGGAAAAGGAATAAAACAAAGACCTAGACTTGCTAGGAGTACAAGCTGAAAGTGCACACACCACACAAGAGGAGCAACAGTTTATTCATTCCATGTCTAACATCATGAAGAGAAAAGCACACTTGAAAAATTCTTAGGTAAGAAAATGATACCCTAAGAACTCGTTCAAACAGCAATTAAATTACGTGATTTGGTGATTTTTTTATTGTTTTCCTTGGATCAGTGAATGTGTGAAAACATCACAGTACAGGCCGAGGTATAATAATAGGTTCCCAACTTAAGATTATCCTACTAGGCTGAGGTATAATAATAGGTTTACCATCTTATATCCTAGCTGGCTGCTGCACTTCAGAACCTCTGAGGTAAAGTACAGTGTATATCACAAATTCAGTACTGTTGCCATGGTGACCAACAATGCAAAAAATGGAGGTTGAAACAGTGCAACCATTGTACCTCCAACCCCATAATCAACATAGCTGATATTTCCCACAAGTCATCTCAAAGTCAATACAGATGACTGTAAATGTGACAATCTAAATGTGACATTACATTAAGCCCATAGGCATATACACACAATGACTGAGCAAAGCAAGAGGTTATTGGAATAGAAAAGTATCATCCAAAAATTTGTCTTTACACTGTCGTACATACATTTAGTAACTACACACTGAGGGACCACAATACATCTGTTCATAGATGCAGCATGGATGTAGATATGCTCATGTTTTAAATACAGTTACATATATATACAGTAACATCCACCTTATCCACAATAACAGACCAAAAAGAATACTGCTACGCTTTGCCTACGCTGATCTACCCCAAAACTTAGCCTCACCTTGTGTGTGACTATCTTGACAGAACAATCTCTCTTCATGCATATATAAACCTAATTTGAAAGTCACCTTATGCCTGTCAAAAAGGAAGTGTTCAAACCTTTCCACTGGGTCAGTAGAACAGGTCAAACAATGCAGTTAGAAGAAACAGTGGACTCTACAGAATCAGTTTTACACTGAAACTCGAACCCTGTAATTTCATCCTCGCAGGCACTTCCAAATGGCAATTAACAATGAGCACCCCCTGGAATATATTCACTTCAAATACCTGTACTGTAGAATAAATCATTATGGCTTTTAGGATGTAATCAAGAGCAACTTTTAATAAAGTATTATGATTGTTTATAAACTTTCTTTTTGTAGAAACCTGTGTTTTTACTTGCCTAAGCTACAGGAATGTCTATAATGTCCTCTTCAGAGAAGCCATGTCCTAGAAATTTCACAAATTATACAAGTTCATAGTGTAACTGAAGAAGAGAGAGACCAGTCAGATTTCTGTGGACAGAACTTGCAACAGACATCTAAAATTTACTTGACCATTTTACAAAAAAGTTCACATACATTTTTAGCATAATTACTTATTGACCAGGCTGAGGGTACTGAATAGCAAACCACAGCCGATCTATAAGTAATTCATCAATCTCTCTCGCCTATCCTAGTGTGAAATAACTATACTAGCCTAATTTGTGTGGGGATTTCATTTCACAAGATTCAAGTACAGTATAATTGTTGTAAGAGAAACCAACAGAAAAATCTTGGCCAACCTTGCTGTGCAACTGACAGCACATGCGGTACCTAGATGAAACAAGGAAAATACCATCATTTGAATATCTGAGTGTGGAAACTGTTCCTGGTATTCTATATCCTAAAGCAATTTAATGATACACAAAATATCAAAAGTCTTAAAAGATGAGGTTCAGTTAGGAGAGCAAAAGATCAAATCTTGATCTTCTAAGATAAATCACTCATGCATCTGTACAGAATTCTATATTCAACTGCTTTCTGTGCCAAACCTCAAGTATGAATATATTACACAGTGGGTCAAGAATACCACCCTGTGGAAAACCAGCTACATATATTAGTACGAGATGTTCCCCTGACTTCAAAATTTGTCAACTGGCACCACCCAATACTGCAGTCAGAAGCTGCTCTGAAAAAAAAGCCCCAGAGGAACTCAGCGAAGAGATTCCAGTAACCTGTGTAAACACTAGAAAAGGAAAAAAGTGCACCACATACTGTACACCCAGGTCCTTGCAAAAGCCCAGCTGTAAATTAGGGAACAGTTCCTTTCAGCATAGGTACCCAGATGTCACGCTAGTGGTTACTTATAAACTTAAAGAAAAACCATGCATAAATCTCTCTCTCTCTCTCAGAAAAAGTTAAGTATACCTTAGTTTTACCAGACCACCGAGCTGATTAACAGCTCTCCTAGGGCTGGCCCGAAGGAAGGATTAGACTTATTTTACGTGGCTAAGAACCAATTGGTTATTTAGCAACGGGACCTACAGCTTATTGTGGAATCCGAACCACATTATACCGAGAAATGAATTTCTATCACCAGAAATAAATTCCTCTAAGTCTTCATCAGCCGGCCGGGGAATTGAACTCCGGCCCATCGAGTGACAGTCCGCAGCTCTCTCAGAAGCTACGATTTGTTAACAAGCATGAAAAGGACCATAAATGAAAGGCACAGCTAAGTTCAAAGTTACTTATTTCATGTGCATATTTATAAAGCAATAAGAACCTTTTAAATGAATCATTCCGATTTACCTTAAATTAGTAAACGTGTATCATACAAGTTGAAATTCGAGTGAACCTGAACTTTGTACACAGACTTTTGAGTGAAGATAAGAGGGTGTAGACTCTCTCACACTGAAAATGAGCACTGAATGGTGCAGTGCAAGTGATATACTGATTTATTTCTGAAATCAACCCCCCCCCCCCTTTACATTTTTTTTCATTGAGACAGTATCAGTTTTGAGCTCTGAAATATTAAACTTGACAGTGTGGCTTCCAAACTGAAAGGGTATATATGTGGGGAGCACCTCCCCTAAGAAGCCTCAACCATTATAGAAAGAACTACAGTATGTGGCCTGTGATAGAAGTGGAATGGAATACAGAATTTAGGCCAAAGGCCAAGCACTGGCACCTGTGAGGTCATTCAGTGTTGAAAGGGAAATTGAGAGTAGAAGGCTTGAAAGGTGTAACAGGAGGAAAACCTCACAGTTGCCCTATGGAACAAGTGTTTGGAAAGGGTGGAAAGCAAGATGGAAGAGAGAATATGAATGGAGGTACAGTAAAAGGAATGAAAAGGGTTGCAGCTAGGGGCCAAAAGGACGCTGCCAAGTGCCGTAAATGACACTTACAGTGTATCTCACACACTAACCCCCTACGGGGCATGACAGAAGTGCACAATGTGGTCCAGACTACCTGCTATCTCGCCCTGTTCAGTGACAACACCCAAATGTTTAGGGATCAACTGGAATGTAAAATGACGGTGAAAGAGAATGCCAGCAAGGAGTGTTTCTTCAACATGAGTGCTTTGGAAAAGTAAAGAAAGTAGAAACAGAGGTACGGGGAAGTAATAGATGGCAAAGCAATGTACAGTAGATACTGTACCGAACAGCGCTTGGAAAAAGGGATTGTATTGTGCTTCCCTAACTTGTGTCAAAGAGACATCAAAGTGTGACTACCTGAAGTGTGTGTGACAAGATAATTCTATGCATACTCCGTTTGTTACCAATGAAATTTAATTAAAACTGCTGACATGCAAACTGCCACTGTAAAACTAAAGTATCCCACAACTGAGATCCAGAACACTTCCTACTCTCAGTCATATTATGCATTTTATGTACTTACTAACAGTTACCATGTGATAAGCTTAAACAAAAGACTAAACTAATACTCAAATACTAGCGGAAAGGATCCCCAAAGTACTGAACTGGACAAAGTCATTAATTTGGCACATTTTGTTTGGTTAGGCAGCACTACAGCAACTGATAATCCACTTGAGATATGGGTCACAAGGAGGTACTCTTCCCTTGTATGGCATGTAACTTACGTCCTTACGAACTTGACAAAATATTAAATACAAAAAAAGTCTAGAAACCCTAAAATGAGCAATACTTGTTACTTCCTTTCCAACTGCACAGAAACCAAAGGACTAAAGTGTGCAGCACAATCCTCCAATGAAATGCTGCTTGAATTTCAGTTCACCTTTATTACAAAAAATTATGACCCCTGCAAAAATGTTTTTGAAACATTTGATTGCATATCAACTAAAAGCTTCAGTCTGCAACTGAAAACCTCTGACCATCATACTGCTGACATATTCATTATGTAGCATTCTCATCAAGTGAAAGACACAACTTCACAGCTTTATCAATCACATTCCTAAGATGCTATAAAATCATGTTTAAGATGCTATATGTTTCATTTTCAGAATACTGCACTGAAAACAATGTTAGAGGTACGCAAGAACGTAATTCAAATGCGGTCATTTATGTGAGGCTTCTTCCACTGCATGTGTTTCGATACTGATGACCTGTGTGCACAGGGAGGGGACAACTATGAAGCTACTAATGATCAGTGCACAGTATTGTTACAACCATTAGCAAATAAAACCATTAGGTAACAAAGCAACCTATGTGAATAACACTAACCTCAGCTACATGTAAATTGTCAGCAAGTGCAGTCCTTGCGAGATTAACAGCCTAAGTTTGCCTTGTCTGAGCCTGAAATATGTAATGACAAAAGGGAAACAGTTCAGTTATGTATACATTTATGATGCCTTTAAGAAAAATCATATTTATACATAGTTAACATCAGCTGTTTTTGCAAGATACAGTTTGCCTACAAAATGGTGGGTGTAAGTTTGAAATGATTCAGCCATGTTTGCCGACAGAATCTGCAAAAATCATGTGAGCCTTTGAATAGACAGACTGCAGATGGAATTCAAGTACCCTGGGCCAATTAGGCCACATTGTTCCCCATATGAAAAATGCATTATGAAAAATATGGAAAAGGTGGAGATACAGCCAAGAAGACATGATGGCATTTGTTGTACACAAAAGGTCAGACTAAAAAATGGATACAAAAACTGTCAAAGTGGCTATGAAGACATGTCAGAAAATTCAGCATCCAGCACCAAAAAGTGGTCACTGTAAACTGCCAAACTGCGGTAGTGTAGCAGTGTACAAAGGGAAAAATGATTACAGTTTAACCAAAAGGTTAAGAGAAGGGAGACCAGGTGGTAGAACTAATACATAAAAGGCTATTCAACAAGACTAATTACAGCCTTCAAACTCTGGCAAAGGGAGGCTAAAGCACAGGTGGCAAGGTAGGAATTGGCAATGATTTGAACCACATCTCACTTAACAAGGAAAACAATAATCAGGATGGCAGTGGCCGAGGAAAGTTGGAAACGTGAAAGGATACACAATAAACAAGATGAAAATGTTAATAATGTTGAAAGTCACAAAATAAAGACACTACAGAGGAATGACCTTCAACATGCCTCTATGAACACACTAATACAGACTGGAAGAAGAAGCTGGAAAGTTAAAGGGACCAACAGATTATATCAAGAGGCTTAGAGCCTTATGCTAGTAAAGAGTTAAGGAAAAAAGGCCCCACAGGACAACAAACCAGGGAACGCTGGAACAACTTTTAATGTCTTCCTAAACGGGGAGTTAACATACTAAGTTTGCAACCCCCTTTTAGCACTGTTTTCCCCCCTTCCCCCCAAAAAAAACTTGCCCTCTCTAAGAAATATGGTGTCAGTACACGACATGCCTAAGGATTTTTCCACAAGAGGAGTCTGTACCAACAGCATGGGGAAAAAAAAAAGTACAGCCATGGGTACCCTCACATCCTTGGCTGGATCAGAAACTAACATCTGCACACAGACCTCAGACCATGCAGAAAGACTGCAAAATCTGGACTCACTATAAAGGACAAATCCTTTTCTTTCATGCACTGAGGCTGAAACCGCATCTTTCAAACAAGGCAAACTCAAGTTCATGAAAACTACAAAAGCATGTTTTGCTATTCTAAAATAGCATCTGCCGAAACAGTCACAGATTACCTACAGTATAAGCTGTCAATTTCCAAACATTATGGACAAATAAACGAGAATCCCTTCGTGATTTGTGACACTTGTCAAATCACAAATTAAAAATACTCCTCATACTGGATTCCTTGCTTCTTATGAAGTCCAAAGAGTGTTGGGATGACTTGCCCTTACAAAATGAGTTTGAGGTGACTATGACTGGCCGACCTCATACTGCAAAAACAGCTCTGAAGCTACTAAACATATCCTGAATGCCACAAGTGCTGCTGTATGGCAATTCGCACCTGTAAACAGGCTAAACTGAGATGCTTTTTTTTTGTTTTTTGTTTCTTACTGAGAGCATTTTCGTTAAACTTGGGCATAAACCTCAATGAAGAGGATTGTGACTCCAGACAGAATATTAACTTCCCTCAAGCAGCAGACGAATGAATGAAACAGGATAAGAAACTGCTTTTAAAGTAGCAGCACAGTACTGTACAGGTAAAAAGAGAAGCAATGAATATAATTTCATCAGAAAGAATGCTGCTGGTTTCCAGAACAAGAGCTCTTTTATACTCTTGGATGGAGAGCTCAGTAAAGGAGGTCATTCCACCAGCAAACTCAAATGTCTCTTCTAATACACAAAAGAGAAGGGGAATAACAACAATGTTCACATTCCTTGAGCAGAGTTACCAAAAAGACAGAACAGGAAAAGCTGCACCTGCAAAAGTAGCCGAGTGAAATTATTTTCAACATGACATTGGATAACAGATGTGGAAACACGGAAGACATTCTTGTGCCTCTGGTGGCGACACAATGCAAAGCATGAATATGTTTTTATAAAAAAGTAACTTTTAATCTAACTAGTTCACAAATAACAGCAGACAACCAATTTTCCATGAATATGAACAGGAGCAATCATAATCACACCACCTGTGTTATTGATGCATGAAAGATGGTAACAAACATGTCAAATAAATAAACCCTCAGGCAACATAAACGACGCTGTGGACCAATACAAACGCTGTAGACACCTGAGGTGAGAAAGAGGGATTCAACCCTTCCAGTGAGGGATCGAATAGAATCTAGAATTTAGGGCAGTGGCTAAGCTCTGGGACCTAAGAGGTCATTCAGCGCTGAAACGGAAACTCAACAGTCAAAATGTTTGAAAGGTTAAGTGACAGGTTGAAAACCCTGCAAGTTGCACTATGAATCAACTGTTAGAGAGGGTGGAAAGTAAAATGGAAGAAAGAGAACATGAACTGAGGTACAGTTCAAGGAATGAAAGGAGTCGCTACTAGGGGTCGAAGGGATTCTGCAGAGAACCTTAAGTGATGCCTACAGTGCACCACATGAGGTGCACTGATAGCAGCACCAACCCCCTTGCGGAACCAATTTTTCAAACTGAAAACTTGGCAACAGTTAACCTGTGGTCCAAACACCTAAATGAAGTGACTTGATTATACACACACACAGCACTGATTTGCCAACATCTGTATGAAAGGACACGAGCCTTTTACTGATTTCAGCTTAGAATACACTCATCTCAATGAGCCTACAGTACAAAACACCTTGTTGAAAACATCAACATCTAGATGAATAGATCAAGCCAACTGAATATCAATGGGCAATTCAGCAGTGTTTATTGACTAATTTTATGATGAAGAATCCAGATGTCTCGTAATAAGAGAACTTTCATCACTGTTCTCCTCCTGCCTTGAGATAAACCTGATGGAGAAAGCAACGAGGCAATAATGTTCTGTACCTAACATAACACTGTGTAGTACAGTACAGTACTGTATTCCAATGGGCCAAAGACAAAAACCTCAAGAGGTCTACAATTGAATGGCTTCTTCATTATAACAAAACAAGCCTCTACATATAACAAGCACAGACATACTGCTTCAAACTTCAAGTCAACAAAAAGCGCAAGGGAAAACAGAAGCTGTGAGAGATGATGTGAACCTGACTCATTCCAACACCTACAGGATGATGGGCCAAGACTGGCTGTGTCTACTGAGGACATGAAGATGCTGCTTGCAAATGGATGCTGAAGAATCTGCCATGCAAGCAATTCTCTGCATCACAACATCACAGCCAACAACCAGTGGCTGTGTGTCAGCCCAAAACAGACTCACTTGGAATACAGAGTTACCGAGACTTTCAAGCAGGAAGAGTACTATACAAATCTTGATAACCTGATGCAGTCATACAAGCGTCCCACTCCTTTGCAGAGAGGGGCAGACTATACAAAAGCAAGTGTTCAAAAAACATCAGATGCCAGAGCAGTTATCAAGCAGGGTTATAATACTGCAACCATATTTACATAATGAAATCAAATACCACTTCTCCAATGTGTGCATCAAGATCTGACAATGAAGGAACTAAGTAACATCACCACTTCTCTGACAAGAGCAAAATGACGTGACACTTGAATAAGTAACCCTAAGAAATCTGAAGACTGAAAACATAAGTGTCTACATCCATAATCACTAAGGGTCAGGAAACAATTCTCAAATACCATGGTACTTAAACGCCAAATTTGAAGCAGTTTGGCCTCAGAAAGACAAGAATGAGGTATACCTAGCTTCTCACTTCTCCCCTTACTGTGGAACCCCTACAAAATCATTGAGTTTCCTTCAGCCAGGAGTGACACAGCTATATAGTTATACAAAGAACAACTGTTGAGTCTAGAAAAAATAAAAAAAATTGAATGGCCTTCCTGAGTTATACTGGATAAGTTTTCATGTAAGGGTAACTTTCAATCTTTTTCAGCTGAAGAATAAACTTATCATAAAGAAGAAGTGTGTACCTCAAAAGCAGGCCATTCATTCATTCATTCATTTTGTGAATAGGAAGTTATTACAGAACTGGGGCAATTACTTCATGAACTGAACAACAGTAGTACTGAGTAATTAGTTAACGAGAGCCGTAAAATACTACTCTCCTAAACTCTCTTCTCAATGCTAGATACAAAAGAGTACTGGTGCATTTTCCCTCTGCAGCCAAGAAGCCCAGAGGTCTTGGGAACCTCACTCTCTCTTATCTTCCACTGTACTATACTTCTTTCACCACAAAAAATATATTGGCTCAAGTGTGTGGCAAGATATTTAAGCATGCTCTACTTTGGTTCATTTTAATGTAAACTGTTGACAAAAACTGCCACTGAACACCTCACAAGAAGCCAAGAAGAAACCCACTTGGAACTACTCGAACTGCGTTAACCTTGAATGGATCTCACGCACGTCACAGGACTGGAATGACTTATGGTTCCGTTTAAGGTGTACCATGAATCTAGAGTAGGACAAAATAGAATATAGGATTCAGGCCTAGATCATTCAGCACTGAAATGGAAACTGACAGTAAAAAGGTGCAAAGGTGTAACAGGAGGAAAACCTCACATTTCTACTATGAATCAATTGATAGGAGAGGGTTGGGGAAAGTAAGATGGAAGAAACAGAATATGAAAGGAGGTACAGTCAAAGAAATGAAAGGGGTTGCAGTTATTGCAGCTCAAGCTCAAAGGGACGCTGCGAAGAACCTTAAAAGTAATGCCTACAGTGTACCGCGTGAGGTGCACTGAAGGCACTATCTCCCTATGGGGATGAACCTAGAGTAAGCAGATAAATGATCAAACCTCCTCAACCCCTCTGCTTCCAATGTGAAGGGAGACAAAATGCCAGTTAGTATTTGAGCTGCTGTCTCATACCAACTACTCTCATTCCCTTAACTCCTCAGACGAACTCATGGAGACTATGAACTATAAACGAGCTGAGTACATTGAACGAATATACCAGATTTGAGATGGACTTGAGATGGAATATACTGCAAGTGGAGAAATACACAGATTGGAACATATCAAGATGGTGTTGTCCCTCATTCAACTTGATGGACATGACAAATTCAGACTGGAGACATCCCAACCCCCTTCCACAGTATACCAGTGACATTGTTATCCAGGCAAAACTTATAAAGCATCAAAGAAGTAACCTCAGTCTTTGTGATAGCAGTGTCAACTGCTCACAAGATATTAGTCATAAAGGATTCACTGACATATTCCATACAAGGGGGAAGTCACTTGAAAGTCATATGCCACGGGTAGATGGGTGCAACACTTTAGATCTAGCGTGCACGTGGATCAACAGGGGCCAAGATTGCAGCAGCACTACTTCATTCATACTCGGAATAGAATCTCTTGGTTCGACAAATCATATAGAACAAGGCTATACAAAAGATACTTAGTGCAGCAGCCACCAGTGCAGTGTTAGGAAGGAAAGTCTATGAAAAGATGTTAGCTGGCTATTGCACACATTCTGGATCCGTACATGAGGCTTAACGTTACCCAAAAGGTCCTTATATCAACAGCTTGTGGTCAAGCTAGAGTTGATGGATTAAGGCAAAGAGATGTATCTTCAGTGAGAGCATCGTGGAACAAGACACAAACATACCCTTTTACGCCTCTAAGTACACTTGCCTCTTCCACCTCTTTGTTGACACAGATGACAGCAAAACAACATGAAACACCAACAATACTCACAGAAAACTTCTATACAGAAGAAATCAAGGAATAATAAACCAGTCAAATTCTCCATCTGGATGGCAAATGGCTGCTCAACCACCCGGGAAAATATCTTGGGAATAGATCTAGCTTTAAGAGCAATCAAACAAACATCCAGTCACCTGTCTCTCTCAGACAGTCTAGTACAAATCCCTCTAGACAGCAACCCACCCTGTGGTACACTTACAAGAAAAATGAAGTTACTTCAGGTGATGGGCAAGCTGCAACTTCAAGGCAGACAAGACAATTTTACTTGGGACAATTTTACCTAGGTCTCTTCCTGTAGTGTACAGCACTGGGCTCCAGGCAATGAGAATGAAAACACTCCAGGTGAAGAAGGAGCAATAAGAGCAGAGTCAAAGAAAGAGCATTAGAGCTCAGTAAAGAAAGTGCAACAAGAGCTGGAGTCTGTAGGGGATTCAATCCTTGATAAATAAAAATTCATCGCCAGAACAACACAAACCACTGAGACTACAAACTCACAGGAGAACAAGCAGAAGACAGCAGCAGACTTCAGAGCTTTATCAAAATGTGTCAAGCGCCAAATCTACCACTGAAGGTATCAAGTGTCCATTATTTCAGTCATGAAGTTGAATGTCATCCACTCCATTACCACCCCTGTTTTGTCCTTGAGGCAACTGTGATACTTTTCACCAGACTCCCCTTCCTACAGCACATTTCTAATTAAGATTGACAGCTTCAGACAACTTGCATACTCCCGACCATTTTATGCCCACTAACAGCTATGTATCTGAAAGGTTTAATATCTAAGAGAAGGTGAGAGAGCAAAATTTCTTACATTTCAGCACTGAACCTTGCATTATCACAGCCTAGGCAAAAGAGGTAACTAGTATTCAGTGCAGTGGCAAGGTTCACAAAGTACTGAAATGCACAGTCATTAATTTGACACATTGTACCTGGTCAGGCAGGAAAAATGTTGACTGACAATCCACTGAGAAAGCTCCATACGACAGCTATAAAGATGAACCCTGATGTTGTTACAGAATCAGAGGCTGCAAACAAATGAAAGGAGATAAAATTACCCAAATATCAAATACCAAAACAAAGACAGTGACCAGAAAGTAAGCAAAGGAAGAGGCACAATCAGGAAAACTACAGGGGGGTTCCAGGACAAGTGTAGGATGAACTACATACCTTGTTACCTTCTCCTCAAGTTAATCCCTAGTTGGAGTGGCTCTTGTTCATGAGCCTTTTCCAGCAGCTTGCTTCCTCATTCATGCCGACAGATGTCCCTCCCTCCCGTCTGTGTGATCCTCTCCTTGTTTCCCCAGTTTTGGGACGGATGAACAGCATTCTACATTGTCAGAGTCATGAGTCTAGTCAAAGGAAGAACAATGGTGGGCAACACCTATATAAGAAATGGTGCTGCATGCTACAGTTACATTAGAGGATCCAGGATCCTCTAATATGTAGCACCGCCAGGTTTCCACATGCAGAAGCGACCAACCAGGAGACATGAAATGATGCTCAAGACTTTCAAAGAAAATTTAATGGCAAAATGCTCTAAAAAAAAGTGGTCATGATTGATTAGTGGAGCCTAAAATTCTCTTCATGCCTCCCAGTAGGCTACTGACCGGGACAGTTGCGTATGCAAACCTAAATCAGCAGTCACTTTTTGAAAGTTAAAGTCCTTGTGTCAGTCTCAATTACAGTTCCAACTGGAAATACGACGTCTCTGCACACACACACTCCACCTGCAAAAAAGAAAAAACAGAACTGAAGAATATGTACAGCAGTGAATATTCATTCATTGACAGACAACAAGGCTATTACAGGAACTTTCAATATCAAGAAAAATACAGCTTCAGTCAGCTCATTTCCTGCACTTCATCTACCTTACTGATTGACCAAAACTAACTGTCCAAACCACTCCCCCCCCCACCCTCTTTAACCAAGTTTACGAAAACCCTGGACATTCAACCTAACACTACCAATTACGTCCAATCACAAGAGATGGACACCTGAATAAAGAACAGTATTTGGCAATACAGGCATCAAACTGAGAAAGCTAATATGTGCACACCCAAAAAACCTCAGCTGCAATCTGACGAACTTGTTCTCAAAGTGCACTGGGGAAGGGAAGAAATGTTAACCTCTCAATTTTAAATAAGCTGTTTTTGGGATTAGGTTTCTTCGCCCTGACTCCAGCCCACAAGACTCGAGTAACTCCTAAACTCTGTCATGGAAGTTATGGACTTGACTCTAACTCTGTTTGCGATTCAAAACCTCCCATATTTACATTCCTACCTCATTACTGTGGAAGACTTCTCAGTGTCTGTGCTGTACATCCACTTCCTCCAGACAACCTTCATCCGCCAATCTTATATACTCTCTTACAAGCTCCACTCCGTGGCCACTGGTCTTGTATTGTGTCACGATGCTTTAGCAATCCTGTAAAAAAAGAAACTTGTTAATACTGACTAACATCATATAACGCTGGCCTTTCTAATACCGAGATGTGGTCTCGTCCCAGCTTTACAGTGTTCTATTCAAGAAATGTCTCCTTCTTGGTAGTTTGTGCAGTACAGTTCTTCTTCCAGTAGCAATTCAGTTCAAACTTACATTAAGGCAGCAGTAGGCTAGACCAGTTCAGTGGGTCCCATAAGACTTTTGTCAAGTGCCTGAATCCCCAATTCCAAGGGTGGGTGAGGGTCTTCTGAATCTGCTGACATTATTTAGCTCCAGTAAGTTCGTGGAATGGACAATGAACTCCCCCCCCCACACCTCAACACACGCTGAGGGAGCTGGATCATGCATGGCACCCAATGAAGATGCTGAAAAGAAAAATTCATTGCATTTGACTCTGAATGCAGAAAATTACATTATTATACTTTAAACTCCAAATTCTAAGAGCAAAATGTGTATAAAGACTCATGCAAGCAGATGGTGAGAGAACCTGATTTGCAACCATCAGTTAATCAGTGGCAAGAATGACACCAACGGAAAGCAGACCTCACCTGGCCTAACCTGGTTACAGAGGTATGAAAAGCTATGTGAGACGCACAATGGTTGAGATATCCTTCACAATTACATATAAAAGCCCTAGACAAAGCAATGACGAAGGAAGGTCCCACCAATAATGCGCTTAAAATAAAAAAACCTCGAAAGTAGTACTTGTACATAAATTGGTGTTGGCCCACACCATTCCCAAGTGCGCAACGCAGAAAATCCAGAGAAACAGGTCACTGTAAGGGAGACATGAGCTACCTACAGCCTCCTCACAGGATATGAAGGAATTGAAGGGCCTGGGCAGACACACAGTTGGTTCAAAAGATTTCCCAACAAATACAACCTGAGGCACACAGAACATGCATGCATGGTCAGGCTATGCTTCTCAAAACTATATAGGATTTCTAAAATCACAACTGTATAGACTAACACCTGAGCTTATTAGCCTGCCTACAGTGAGCCAATTTCAAAAAAACAAAAGAAAAATTCGCCTGTAAAGGTGGAAAGAAACAAAAGAAAAACTCAAGCCTAAACAAAAAGAATAAACAATTTTAGAAGTGTTGCAATGGGTAACAAACCTGGCCCAGCCCAGGCTACTTCAACAATACACTTTCACTTGACCTGACCTGACTCACCCTATGGCATTGTGACCTGACCTGACCTGACCAAACCAAAGTTCGACTATGATTGATAGACTGTAGCCTGCTGGAATCCTAACCTAACCTGCCATGGGGCACCATGCCCTGCCCTTGCCAATAGGGTGCAGCCTAGGGCACCTTACCCATACCAAAATGTGTGAGGATGAAAGCCTCATCACTTTCTGACCCCAGCCTCAGCAGGCTCCCTAACCCTTTCAACCAAACAAAAGACCAAATATATACAGAAGCAAAATTGAGGCCATGACGTACAAACAAAGGCCCCAAAATGAGACGAAAGGAGAAGAAAGGGAGAAGCCAAAATGATGCGAAGCCAAAGGACCCAGGAGGAGCCTCCTACCGCCTTGTGGCACTCCAGAGGCCTCCCGGTATTTGCCCTCATGGCCCTTCACTGTATATGAGCCTCCTTTCGGTATTATTTTATAAGTTGCCAATACACACTATGAAATTGTGACTTACATTTTTGAAAAGAGCAGCTCTTCATTCTCATTATTTTGAACCCCATAAACACTATGCGCAAATGATAAATAAAAAATCAGAAAATTTACGACTTATAAGGTAAGAATAACCCCCCCCCCCCTCCATAGCCAATACAGCAAAATTGTAACCAGTCACCACACCTACCGTAGGTGAAGTTATATTGGTATTTAAAGGTTCGTTTAGTGCCCTATTATTTCCTAGTCATTTTTGCATGAAAAACTCAAAATGGTTTTTCGTGCAAAAATGGCTGATAGCTGGAGTCTTGTTGGCAACTTATAAAATTTTACCCTGCTTTCTTCCAAAGGAGGCCTATGAGAGCATCAGATATTACAATCCCCAGTATTTCGATGGTAGGTATTTCAACCCATTTAGCACTTTATTATTATTATTATTATTTTATTCTAATGAAATAAAATGTCCGTGAGAGGCCAACCACCCTACAAGAAGAGGAGCCTCGGGGGCAGCTCCTGTAACAGGCCCTTTTATTTCGCCTCATATCTCTCTTATTAGACCTCTGTTTCCTTATGTATCTATTTATATATTACATTAAAACCTTTCTCTATTATTACTTACGGGAATACTCCGATTTCCCTTCGTTAATAGAAGAGAATTTACGAAATTCACGACGCTTCAACAACAGACCCGAGACTCAGGAGATGAATCGTTCCAATAATGGAAGTGTCTGACGCCGAAGAAGAAGAAGAAGATTTTCCCGATTCCTTTCGCGAAAGTCTCAATAGAATTTCCTGTTTGGAAAACAAACGCCTATTTTTAAATCATTTCAAAGCATTTAAGGTTTAAAAGAACAAGTGTCGGGAAGGAACGAAGAAAAAGTCTGAGTGGAGAGAGAGAGAGAGAGAGAGAGAGAGAGAGAGAGAGAGAGAGAGAGAGAGAGAGAGAGAGAGAGAGAGGATGGCGACGTTCATGAAGTTACAGCTCCCGGGATTCTGTCGCCGCTTCGTACATCACAGTGAATTCCCTTTATGCTACAATACATTGGATTTTGTAGATAACCTTTAAAAATATCAGCCAAGGATTTATTTCAATTTTACGAGAAGAGGTTGAAAGGTAATATTAATATCTGTTTTCTGTTGGCTGTAAGACATTGAAGAACGAAGCCAATGTTTACTTGGTGCACCCGGTGATTATTCCCATAGATTCCTCCCAAAGTCTTCTAATAAAAATACACTTGAGCACATTCAACAATTCTTCAACAATATATAACTGATGATTATAGCTTTTTATAATAACTTGAATGGAACATATAAGGCTTTTGGAGTTTTTCAATATCTAAAATAAAACTCAATAACTTAGTGACGTCACTAACACCAATCGTGTCAAAGAATGTCTTTATTTATCCTGACTCGAGTATCAGGGGTCCTCTCTCTCTCTCTCTCTCTCTCTCTCTCTCTCTCTCTCTCTCTCTCTCCCTCTCTCTCTCTCTCTCTCTCTCTCTCTCTCTCTCTCTAGGAACCCGTGAAGTATGGTCATAGTCAATCTCCATTTCCAAAAAGGCTGGCACACTTTTTTTACCCGAAACACAGGGGCTGACAGTTCGGGAACGTGATAAATTTCAGAAGAAATGTCTCTGAACTGAAACTCCAGCTCTTGACACGAATTTTCGGTAATCATCCAAAAGAATGATCAAGTTAAAACTTGAACCAAAAATAATTCCACTGAGTCATCTCTGAAAAGAGCAATTGAAATCTGAACAACATTATAAGGGAATTTATCACAAATGAGACAAATGCAGACTGCACGGAAGCCACGGGAATGGATCACTGGGGTTGCAAGCACACTCCAGAGCAGACGTTTCGGAAAAACGATTTGGATACCGACAAGAAATGATAGGAAGGACACTGACGTCGCTTTTGACAAACTTCTTGTCTTGAGGGAAGGCACAGTCTCCCCCCTTTCCACGGGTCTTCTTGACTGAATGATGGCTCCTCAAGCCAAGGCTGCACCATCCTAAAAAGGATACAATCCTATTTCAAAACTGAAATTGCAATGAAAGCCCTCTCACCTCACCAAACACAAACCTTACAAAAATACTAAACAACAGACACAAGCTTGATAACACGGAACCACGTTCATCAATAAATCATAAAAATATTCGGTGTTTATTTCACCAAGTTAATCACAAGAGCACATAGGCATACACTGCACTCTCTCTCTCTATCTCTATCTCTCTCTCTCTCTCTCTCTCTCTCTCTCTCTCTCTCTCTCTCCCTCCCACAAACGCGCGCACACACACGCATACACACAGCCTGAGCTGAGCTTGTGAAAAACTGAAACAGGAGACTAAATATGCATAGTATAACTATCAGTATCAGTGCATACATACGCTGTAACTCTCTCTCTCTCTCTCTCTCTCTCTCTCTCTCTCTCTCTCTCTCGTGTGTGTTTGTGCGTTGGGCGAATGCACTTCTGGGAAACGAGCGACTGCTCAGACAGACTACGAGAAGGCCAACAGTCTGGGGGGGGGGAGAGAGAGAGGGACTGGAGACCCGCAGGAACTTAGGAAACTAGATCAATCACCTAGACCTAATACTAAAGTAGTTAACGTCTAGTTGACGATGACAAGAAATCCCTGACAATCGGTAATGCTTAGGTTTGGCGACCCACTATGAATAACATAATAAGGCGTTATCTTGGAAATCATCAACCGCCCGAAAACGAGTGCTTAGAAACGTGCAACAGCCTTTAGAGGTCTGGTTGTGAGTGCTACGGTTATGACAATTCGGCTCGAGAGGAAAGACGGTGAGAGAGAGAGAGAGAGAGAGAGAGAGAGAGAGAGAGAGAGAGAGAGAGAGAGAGAGAGAGAGAGAGAGAGAGAGATGCATTCCTAAACAGGCTCAACGTCAAAACTTAGCAATCACAATGTCCAACATTGCCTGACCAGAATTTGTAAAAAGGCGTGAGGGTAGAAGCGAAAGTCACAGGATCAGAGATTGCCACGACTAAAAATATCCTTTCCGCACGAAATCCAAATGACGAGCAGCCAGATGTCCTTGACAAGACCAGGAACTCGAGAAGCAAATGGGCACGAGATTCAGACCTTCGATTTTGAGGGTAACAAAGACTCAGTCATTTATTTTCAATGGTAGTTGAAGAAGAGATGGGGGGTAGGGGGTGGGGGAGAGTTCCGAATTTGAAACGTCCCACAAAAGCTGCTGCTGAGGGGAAACACTTTAATTGTGGACCTCGCCAGTACTCATTGTGTGAGTTGATGACATTCTCAGTTTATAAACATTATTCGTATTCTTACCAAATTGCCAATCTGTTCAACCTAATACAGACGAGAGCCTTCCTTTGGCGAAATAGCATAGTAGCTATTGATACTTTAGATAAGATCATAAAACTCGCGTCGGTTTAGTAAAACTAGATTCATCGTTAATTTCTGATGTATACGAGAGAGAGAGAGAGAGAGAGAGGAGAGAGAGAGAGAGAGAGAGGAGAGGAGAGAGAGAGAGAAATAGCCATGAGTTTATAAACAAACCGAAGGGGGGCAAATAGTCACAAAAAGCAGTGCGAATCTCCTCTGCAAAACCCTAGACATAGAAACGTTCTGTTGGACCTTTCACGAAGCCCAAGAATAATAAATTTCAGGAATGATACGGAAAGCAAGATGATGCAAGTATGACTGAAAAAATAGTGTGACTATCGCAGAAAACTAAGGCTGTATAATACACAGCCTCCACAAGTGAATAGACCATTTGAACGAATCAACATACGAAAAGTACAATCCAAATGAAAACTCTCACTATGTACACTGCCCTGTACATGGCGGGGGTGGTATTCACCCCAAGGAAGCCCACAAAATTCCTTAAAATTGTGATTCCAGTGACGGAATAGACATGGCTTAGTGGAAAATACCTGTGTGAAGACCGTCCATTCTCTAAACAAGCTTGGGGAAATTGCAGAACTGATCTGATGGATCTGGGTATTTACAAAGTAGCGCTGAAGAGCCCGGAAGTGTGGCTGGGACCAGGTTTCTTGGTTATGGTTCTCTCAAGTTATTGACAAAAGCAGCTCAAACCAATCTCCATTAAAACAAGTTACAAATACTTAGTTGCAGAACATTTCAATATAAATACAAATGACCAAGAATAGAATCCATCATTATTGCAACTTAAAATTCATACTTTTCAGATTTCCCAACGAACGTCAAAAGCCTCAAACCAAGAGCACCATTTTTTCTCTAAAGTTCTCTCCAGAAATCTTATAACTGAACAAAAGGAGAAAGACGCCAGGAGCCTCATAGCTTCCCTGAGACAAACTGTTGCACTGAACAAGTGTTTGACCAAAACGACTTATTTTTATACCAAACTCTGTCCCCCGGGGACTAATGTTTGAACACACTGGAATCTGCCCTAAGTACGGAAGCTGTCTCTCAAATTTGATCATTTTTGGTCCCGCACTTCTTGAGGTGGGTCTTGTAAAATGACCCAGCCTATTTCCACTCAACCGTCTCCCCACCCCCCCTACCCTCCAAGAAAGTGGGGCGTGGCCCCAAATGTATGAATTTAAATCACATTTACCCGAGAGTGCTTTGTACTAATTTTGAAGTGAACCCGGTGGTTCCGAAGATGCCCGTATTGTGAAAAGTCTACTTTCTACTTACATATACAGTATACATACACACGTCTGATAAGTTTGCCTGATCTAAAAGCCCTTCAGAACTGATGAAGCAGAACAGATACACACACACACACACACACACACAGAAACCACACGAGGACTGACATCAACGGATGCCTCCAAAAATCAAGGGCAGACGAGGAAATCACATCAAAACTCCTGGAAAGGGTCGTAGTCGAAGAAGACGACGACCGACCTCGACCAGACAGGAAAAGGAATCCCGGTTTCTTCAGAAAGTCCACCAGCCAGACAGTGCAAGAGAGGACGACTTTTTCGACTTCCAACCCTGTCCAGGGGGACACAGAGTGCAAAAATACTTGAGAGCGGCCCCTACTAGAAAATCGAATTTCATGTGGATGTGAGGCGATAATTACAGTATATGACAACGGAAGGAAGCATTAATGAAAGTCACAAGATAAACAGCCATAAATTTGCCGACTCCAGAAGCCTTGGGAGACAGTTGACCCCTGATACGAACTCAGTCTTCCATTTCTCTGTTAGCTTATCAAAAGGAATGGAGGTCACCTTGTCGAGGCCCTCAGCGGCAGCTAGAGGTCGAACAGCGCCTTCTACTGGCGTTGCTGCAATAACCACAGAGAGAGAGAGAGAGAGAGAGAGAGAGAGAGAGAGAGAGAGAGAGAGAGAGAGAGAGAGGAGAGAGAGAGAGAGGGGTGTAAAGCCACGAAGTAGCAGTGTAAACAGCAGTAAAAAGGATTCCTTTATCAGGTTCAAATTGGGCGGGAAAACAGCTTTGCTGCTTCAGTAAGTGGTATAATTATTATAATTATTATTATTACTATATTATTATTATTATTGTTATTCAGAAGATGAAGAACCCTATTCAAGAAGCTTCCAAAGAATAATAAGGTGTCCATATGAAAGTAGTAACAGAAGGTTAACAGGAAATACAGAAAGGAGTGATCACTTATTAGGAAAGAAAAAAATTAATAAATTAGATAAAAATGGAAGTAAATTATTGAAAATAGGAGGAGGATTGTATTAGGGTGGTCATGCATCGCATCCTCGCTTGAAATGTAGAAGTTCCAATTGCAGGACATCCTCAGTAGGGAGGGAGACTGTTCCACAGTCCTCCGAAGGTGCGAGGGGGAATAAAGGAGGACCTCTGGAACTGATTAGTTCGACAGCGAGGCACATTTACACTAGCTTGCTTTATGGAAATTTGGCTCTTCTTGTGCAGGCAAAGAAGTAGCCCACAAACCTACTCTAATATACACACACCACGCACACACACATTGCATTGTGGGCTCACAGAAAATAGAAAATAGAGAGAGAGAGAGAGAGAGAGAGAGAGAGAGAGAGAGAGAGAGAGAGAGAGAGAGAGAGAGAGAGAGAGAGAGGTTTAACTATCATCTAGGGTTCAAGAAGGATCTTTGGCTTTACATAAAGGAAAATATCGCATTTTTCAAAGATTGCCCATCAAAAATCTTGCATTTGTAACTGCATATAAAAAAGTCTAATCCCAAACCTTTCCTATAAACAAAGATCCAATTTTCTACAAACAAAAAGTTCCGTTCTGCCTACCTTTACAAACATTTCAGCTCTTAAAACTTGGGTAGACCAACAAAACTGAGCTATGGTCTATGACTCAAATTCTATGAACAAAATCTTTCGAGATGTTTACCTATATTAAAAAAAATTAATCTACTTGATTTCCTAGAAGAAAACTTTCAAACTTTGACCCAGTTTGGAAAACACGTCTGCTCTTCGATGGAAAGTGCTGATTAACCCCAATATCAAGTTGTTTCAGAAACGTGAAAGAGAGCGCGCGCGCATGCTCTCTCTCTCTCTCTCTCCGCTCCTTCACGGTACACAAGTAGAGCTCAGACTCGATTCTTAAATAGGAGGTGGGGGGGGGGGGGGGGCGAGGAATGGTAATGGGCGGTTTCGAATCCTCTTCCCACTGGGGCCAAACCACATTTTGTGATGATGCCAAAAGTTCTGCGCGCCAAGAAGAGACAACCCGTTTTAATAAAAAGGAAAGCAGTCCACGAAGAAAATGCAAAGTTCGGAAATGTACAAAATAAATTTTATTGAATATTATTCTTCTGGAAGAGAGAGAGAGAGAGAGAGGAGAGAGAGAGAGAGAGAGAGAGAAGAGAGAGAGAGAGAGAGAGAGAGAGAGAGAGTTAAAATGACTGGGGTGTTACCGCCCACTCTCACGTATATTGATCATGTCAGTTGTAAAAATAAAAGAAGCAAAGTTCTGTGACCAGTAGATCTTAAAATTCTGGCTGGAAAGTAGGCCTAAGAATGCAAAAAACCCCAAGAAACATCGCCTTGCAGAGAAACTAACTACTACAGAAACTGATCACTGGAGGCCAACAAGAAGACGACTCTTCACCAAGCGCTGTAGGAATGAAGCTCTTTCATTATCTTATTCATAACTTCACCCAATCCCTTACAAAGATGGGGGAACACCCAATCCCTAACAAAGATGCGGAGTTCCCCCAGAGTGCTTCATCCACAGTTAGAAATGTGTTATGAATTCAGACCTTTTGCCATTTTGAAATAAAACCATCTTTTAGATAAAATGAGCCACCAAACTTAACTGAAGGAGTCCTCAGAGGGTATTTTCCAGCCAAAATCCTCCTCTTTCCGGATCACACCAGTGAAGACGAGATCGAACCTACCACCAGTTCAGTCACGTGACCCAAGACAGGGGTCAAAACATTACCCTGAGAGAGGAAAGCCGGGAGAGAGAGGAGAAAGCCGGGAGAGAGACGTTGGCGGGAGTGACATCAAGCAGGGAACATCTCCCTTGCAGCTGGGATAGCATTCCCCCAATGTGGAGCGGGCCCCCCTTTTCCTACGAAGATAACATGCCCCGAATTCCGACTGTAGTGAAGGGGGCAGTCATACGAGTGCTGTGGGGGTTCAACTTTCCTCTGTAATTATGAGAGTAGATCTTATGTCAAGAGGTATGTCTGGATAGGAAGGGGGGATTTTGCCCAGTCAAATTTCTATCATTCTCTCGTCTTTCGATTTCAATGTTTTCCTTCCTTTGGAATTCTTTTACGATTGGCAATCAGTGATTAAATGTCCCCTTTGCTTCATGACTTAACTTTGCTGAATTTAGTAAGTGAATTCAAGTGAACTTAATAAGTGAATTTTAAGTGCCTCCTCCACCTTAGACTGTTCATTTACTTGAGAATCCAGCATGTTGATGTTGATAATCAACGAAGCTCTCTCGGCATTTTCAGGAGCTGCTATTTCACGGTGTGCAATCGATCTGCATTCGCATTCCCGTTACCAGTTCGCCAAGTTGCTATATTCAAGCTCCGTTGCGCATCCACAGATAGAGTAATTCTGCTAATTTTGGGATACCATTGCCTGAACCCCATTTAGAGCCGGACTTAATTTTCCCTTGTCATTTTAGCTATAACTAAGTATGTTTCCCTGTCAAAATCATCATTAACGAATTGCGAGTCCCTTTGTAATTAATTGTGCTTAATTTTGACTTAACTTATTCTCTGTGTAAATAAACCCTTAGGATTGATTCCTCTGAGTCCACTGGCGACCTTCTATTCCCTGTTTTGTCTTCTATATGACAAGAAGCAGCGAACCTCTTAGTCTCAAGGCCAGGTGAGACTTCAGTACTGTTGTCATCACCCCGCCTCTGCTTGTCACAAATGTCAGAGGTCCTTCCAAGTCTTTCTCAGTCATGCAAGGCCTCACACCTCTTTCCCCCACTCAGGCTCTAACCACCATGGGTTACAATGAGGCCTGACTGCCTCCAATGGAGCAAGTCAATTCTAAACGAGCAAATAGAAGGGAAAGGGAAAATGACAACAGCTCATTTTACCAACTAAGCTCTCCAGGGAGAGCTGAGCACACATGTTAACTTTACACGACGCCTTTTTCTAAATGGTAGAGCTCTACTATTCACCAAATCATGACGAAAAACACCGAAAAAAGCATCAAAACACGTAAAGCGTTTTGCATAACCACTTCTGTCTGCACCAGATATTATTATTATTATTATTATTATTATTATTATTATTATTATTATTATTATTATTATTATTATTATTATTCTAAGAACGCCTGCCTCCACATGGAACAAACACAGGACGACTTTAGGGAAATAACTGGCCTATCGCCATGTGAGGACTTAGGCCTATGATTCACCAAGACTATAACGGATGAAGAGGCCACTAGGATGAATACATAGCGACAAAGTGCATGTGAAAGACCATAAAAAATGATTCTTTGCTCCTAAAAACAATCCATCACAGCAGTTGTCCTATTCTCTGGTCTATATTGTCCAATGCGGGAATGGTGCAGAAGTACAACCTCAACAAAATCATGTCAGTTATCTTAATTAACAACAAATAAGCTGACACTCGGCAGTGAGCACAGTCCACAATTCTGTAGCACGAGTGAGAGAGAGAGAGAGAGAGAGAGAGAGAGAGAGAGGAGAGAGAGAGAGAGAGAGAGAGAGAGAGAGAGAGAGAGAGATTCTAGTAACGTACAGATGAATTTCATCCTGAATAAATCAGAACATTGTTCCTTTAAATGAAAGTCACTCGATTGTATGACTTGTTTTGCCTTGAATGCTCCCTAAGGTCATTCTTGTCCTTGGTCTGACATCCCCAGAAAATGGATGAAGGGTCAAGAAGCGGCAGTAAATATCAAAGCTTTTAATCCGAAGGAATCTGCAGCAACAATCTTCCTTATCGGTTTAAATTGCGTGAGAAGGCAGCCACGGGAAGTGAAAATTAACCTGAGGAAAGTGACCAGTGAATAAATGTGTGCTGTGCATAAAGAAACACCAGGTATCTCGGTAACTCTCAAACATTATATATGATACACACACATTGTTGATAATGTGTGTGTGTGTGTCCCGAGAGAGAGAGAGAGAGAGAGAGAGAGGAGAGAGAGAGAGAGAGAGAGAGAGAGAGAGAGAGAGAGAGGAGAGAATGGGTTATCTCGATCAGAAAGAGTAGCACCTGGTTTAGGGTCAGTACCAGAGTAACCCCGGTGGAGACGACTGCCCATTTGACATTTATGTCCAATGGCTTTTATAATACAAAATTAAAATCTGTCTATTTTACGCAATCGACTTTTTCCGATTCATAAATGTCACAAGAAGCACCACTGAATGGGTCTTTCACTAGAGTGCAAAGAAAACCGTTTCTTTGTAGGTTGCAAGATGATCACAATGATTGGCATCTGGAGAAATGACCCCAACATTTATATGATATTTCTTTTTCTTCCCAGAATTAGCCAAACCGAACTTTGACCCCACAAGAGATATTCCACCCACCACCGCTATTCAAAATTATTCCTGTCAATACTGAGCAACAAACAAAAAAATTTTATACCTATTCAGTAAGTTAGGAACCTCGAGGAAAAAAGTGTTGTTATTTTCTCCTCAGAATAATAAA
>JANJGK010004137.1:0-68648 GCA_039081455.1 Macrobrachium rosenbergii | reverse complement strand
GAGGCATTAACTCATCAAAAAACTCAAAATTGTGAACCAACTTGACCTAACCTGACCCAAAATCCACCAATTTTCATGAATTTTGGGCATTTTTTGACAATTTAATCTCCCATAAAATAACACAACTTTCAATTTTGCCCAATTTTGGTCATAGTGGTCACAAAATGTGACCACTGTGACCAAAAGTCTATTATTGTGAGATGAGAATCCTAACTAAGTGGTCTGGTTAAACTCTCTCTTATAATTCTATACAAATGGCTGGCCCAGAGAGAATGCACTTTAAAATACCAAACATTCATTTTGAATGATTCTCTCTCCTTTCTAACATTTGACAACATTCCAACATTACTAACTGATGATTACAAAGTAAGATTTTCATCAGCTATATAATTATGCACTGTGGAGTACAAATAAAATAACTAAGGTCTGAACTTATCACAAGGCTTTATAAAGATATGCCAACTGGGCACTGAATTGTGAACTCAGTTCTTACAATTATAACAATGTATAACACGTGAACATCAATCAAACATGTCTAAAATTAGTTCACTGATTTGCAAAAGCAACTTTCCACACACTAAAATATTCACACACGAAATGGGAACACAGAAACATACAAAAATACCCGTAATAATTATGAAAAATGTACTGTGTACAGAACTTAAAAAAACACTTTAAAAATACAAAATCCATAGGCGATTATACGTAATATACTTTATGTCAGTTTCACAGACAATTTCGAACTTGAAAAAAGTCCTGCATTGGAAACAGCAACATATGCAATAAGACCATCTCAGACTTATACAAAAAGACCATTTCAGAGTTTAACAGACAAATGAACAACAGATTTCTATTCTGGATGGAATCTAGATGCTGGTACTCTACCACGTGAGGTTACAGTGACTATCACACCATCACATGACCTCACTATCTTTATTAAGTACGATTAACTTCATGGGTTTATTAAAAGTGGCATAATAATTAGACCACACAAATCTCTACGCAATGATAACGCATCAATTTCAAGTTGATGATGAGCAAACCACTGGAAGATCTTCGCAGCCTGACCTTAGGCATGCAATAACGTCGTACCGATCGCCAACGGCACAATTGGAATATCTGCAACAAAGAAATTGTGTCAATACAGGGAGCACTCAAGATAAAATCACAAAGAAAAATGGATTTAAAACTGAGAAATGTAAAGATGGAGTCTGACAAATTTTTGGAGAAGGCCCTTTCAATTTTTTGAGAGACTGCACCACAAAAATGACAAATAATTCAGAGACTACACCATAAAAATTACAAATAATTCAGAGACTACATCATAAAAATGACAAATAATTCAGAGACTACACCATAAAAATGACAAATAATTCAGAGACTACACCATGAAAATGACAAATAATTCAGAGACTACACCACAAAAATGACAAATAATTCAGAGACTACACCACAAAAATGACAAACAATTCAGAGACTACACCACAAAAATGACAAATAATTCAGAGACTACACCACAAAAATGACAAATAATTCAGAGACTACACCACAAAAATGACAAATAATTCAGAGACTGCACCATAAAAACGACAAATAATTAGACCTCGGGCATCATCTTCCAAGGTCACGAAAGAAGAAAACAATGCATTACACTAACACAGGAATAAGTTAAAGAATGTCTAAGATCTATTAGGGACTAAAACTGTAACCAATGGCAGATGTGACCTGACTTGACCTGACTTGGCACGGATGATTCTTTGTTCAGCAATCTATTTAACAGAGGTACAAGTTACAGATCACCGAGTCATGCTTCCAGGCAATGACAGGGACTGTTCAGAGGATCCATCGATAAACCAGAGGTCACAATTAGAACAAGGTCACGATACAGAATTTGGGCTGGAAAAGGTCGAAGCAAGAGGACAAATAACTGAAGGTCAAAGAGATAATCCACAGAACAGATTACAGTCTACAGAAGTACAGAAGTACCCAAACTGTATGCAGAAAGCTGAGAATTTACAGACATTCAAAATGCAATAAACTGATTGCCGATTGGGCACTTAGACCCCATTATTCATAAATTGCATTATTTTTTCAGTGAAAGCTTCCAGTGTGGGCAACCCCAGGTACTTTTACGGAGCTAAAAATGACCCTCCGTTCTGCCGTGCGATTTCCCAGAAGTTGATGCTTCTCCCAGCAATCTCTAATTCGCCTTTGCTTTCTGTTATTCCTCTTTCTGTCTTTATGAGATAATGTTGGTCTGCAATGTACAGGAAGGCTACTGCAACGGCAGTATACAGTAATGCCCAACCATTTTCAAGGGGCATTTGATGTTCCAATAATCCCAGAATACTGAAATACCTTCAGGTAAAAAGCAGACCAATACCCGTCTTACTAAAAGGAGCAGAAACGATGCCCGGAAAAGTCCTAAACGAAAACGTATAGAAGTTATTCGAAAACAAACGACTTCTTACACAAACACCAAAGCCTAATTATTATTACTATATTATTATTCAGAAGATGAAACCTAAAGTGTTACTAATCCTGATCCCAATTCTGATAGCGGAAGTGATACCAATTCTGGTAGTGGAAGTGATACACACTCTGATAGTGGAAGTGATGCCAATTCTGATAGTGGAAGTGATACCAATTCTGATAATGGAATTGATACCAATTCTGATAGCGGAAGTGACACCAAATCTGATAGCGGAAGTGATACCAATTCTGATAGCGGAAGTGATACCAATTCTGATAGCGGAAGTGATACCAATCCTGATACCAATTCTGATGGCAATTGTGATACCAGTCCTGATACCAATTATGATAGCAATGGTGATACCAATTCTGATAGCAATTCTGATAGCAATAGTGATACCAATTCTGATAGCAGAAGTGATACCAATTCTGATAGCAATAGTGATACCAATCCTGATACCAATTATGATAGCTGGAGTGATACCAATTCTGATAGCAATAGTGATACCAATCCTGATACCAATTCTCATAGCAATAGTGATACCAATTCCGATAGCAGAAGCGATACCAATTACGATACCAATTCTGATAGCAATAATGATACCAATTCTGATAGCAATAGTGATGCCAGTCCTGATACCAATTCTGATAGCTGGAGTGATACCAATTCTGATAGCAATAGTGATACCAATTCTGATAGCAGAAGTGATACCAATTATGATACCAATTCTGATAGCAACAGTGATACCAATTCTGACAGCAAAGTGATACCAATTATGATACAAATTCTGATAGCAATAATGATACCAATTCTGATAGCAATAGTGATACCAATTCTGATAGAAATAGTGAGACCAGTCCTGACACCAATTCTGATAGCAGAAGTGATACCAATTCTAATAGCAATAGTGACACCAATTCTGATAGCAGAAGTGATACCAATTCTGATAGCAATAATGATACCAATTCTGATAGCAATAGTGACACCAATTCTGATAGCAGAAGTGATACCAATTCTGATAGCAATAATGATACCAATTCTGATAGCAATAGTGATACCAATTCTGATAGCAGAAGTGATACCAATTCTGATAGCAATAGTGATACCAATTCTGATAGCAATAATGATACCAATTCTGATAGCAATAATGATACCAATTCTGATAGCAATAGTGATACCAGTTCTGATAGCAGAAGTGATACCAATTATTATACCAATTCTAATAGCAATAGTGATACCAATTCTGATAGCAGAAGTGATACCAATTATGATACCAATTCTGATAGCAATAATGATACCAATTCTGACAGCAATAGTGATACCAGTCCTGATACCAATTCTGATAGCTGGAGTGATACTAATTCTGATAGCAATAGTGATACCAGTCCTGATACCAATTCTGATAGCAATAGTGATACCAGTCCTGATACCAATTCTGATAGCAATAGTGATACCAGTCCTGATACCAATTCTGATAGCAATAGTGATACCAGTCCTGATACCAATTCTGATAGCAATAATGATACCAATTCTGATAGCAATAGTGACACCAATTCTGATAGCAGAAGTGATACCAATTATTATACCAATTCTGATAGCAATAGTGATACCAATTATTATACCAATTCTGATAGCAATAGTGATACCAATTCTGATAGCTGGAGTGATACCAATTCTGATAGCAATAGTGATACCAGTCCTGATACCAATTCTGATAGCAATAGTGATACCAGTCCTGATACCAATTCTGATAGCAATAGTGACACCAATTCTGATAGCAGAAGTGATACCAATTATTATACCAATTCTGATAGCAATAGTGATACCAATTCTGATAGCAGAAGTGATACCAATTATGATACCAATTCTGATAGCAATAATGATACCAATTCTGATAGCAGAAGTGATACCAATTTTGATAGTGGAAGTGATACCAATCCTGATAGCAACTGTGATACCAGTCCTGATACCAATTATGATAGCAATAGTGATACCATTTCTGATAGCAATAGTGATACCAATCCTGACACAAATTCTGATAGCAACAGTGATACCAATTCTGATAGCAATAGTGATATCAATCCTGATACCAATTATGATAGCTGGAGTGATACCAATTCTGATAGCAATAGTGATACCAATCCTGATACCAATTCTCATAGCAATAGTGATACCAATTCTGATAGCAGAAGTGATACCAATTATGATACCAATTCTGATAGCAACAGTGATATCAATTCTGATAGCAATAGTGATACCAGTCCTGATACCAATTCTGATAGCTGTAGTGATACCAATTCTGATAGCAGAAGTGATACCAATTATGATACCACTTCTGATAGCAATAGTGATACCAGTCCTGATACCAATTCTGATAGCTGGAGTGATACCAATTCTGATAGCAATAGTGACACCAATTCTGATAGCAGAAGTGATACCAATTATGATATCAATTCTGATAGCAATAGTGATACCAATTCTGATAGCAATAGTGATACCAATTCTGATAGCAATAGTGATACCAATCCTGACACCAATTCTGATAGCAATCCTGACACCAATTCTGATGGCAAGTGATACCAATTCTGATAGCTGGAGTGATACCTATTCTGATAGCAACAGTGACACCAATCCTGACACCAATTCTGATAGCAATAGTGACACCAATCCTGACACCAATTCTGATAGCAATAGTGACACCAATCCTGACACCAATTCTGATAGCAATAGTGACACCAATCCTGACACCAATTCTGATAGCAATAGTGACACCAATCCTGACACCAATTCTGATAGCAATAGTGACCCCAATCCTGACACCAATTCTGATAGCAACAGTGATACCAATTCTGATAGCAGAAGTGACATCAATTATGATACCACTTCTGATAGCAATAATGATACCAATTCTGATAGCAGAAGTGACATCAATTATGATACCACTTCTGATAGCAATAATGATACCAATTCTGATAGCAGAAGTGATACCAATCCTCTTAACATTACATCCTGAGTAGAGGAACCACAACGATCCATCTCAACAGAGGCAGACGAGAAAACAAATGAAAAATGTTTAAACGACGACACCGATAATTAGGAAATGATAACGAAAGGGTACCATATAAGTCACAAGGTACGTCAACGTAAAATTGCGGTTTTCGCTTATTTCAAACCAAAATTTGCCGCAAATACGCAACAGGATATGAAATGGGAACAGAAAAGTATATCAGGAATAATAATAATTACCCAGAAATAACGTAACGCATAAAGTACGTACAGAAACTACCTTACAAATACAAGGGCAATGGTTTGCGACGCTTTTTAATAACATCAAAGACTTTTAGACTTGCAAATCACTGCACTGGAACAACAGCATCGAAGTCAAGAGCTGTCAGAATTCAACAGCAAATGAACAAGAGAATTTCGGTACAGAATTTAGAAGCTTTTTCTATCAATATCTGATAAAACCTAGAAGCTTTTTCTATCTGTATATGATAACGTTTGTCTATAACGTACAAGACCACTGTAATGGCCGACCTCCCCACCTACCAAAACCTTTCTAAGGACCTTCGTCTTTCCAGTAACACCGAAAAGGAATCCTGAAACACCACCAGTCAAAAAGGAGTCCAGGAACTCTCTGAAAAGTAGCAGAAGCGATAAATGAACGAGCTCTAAACGGCAGGTAACACTTCCGAAAAGAAACGACTCCTTACACAAACACCAACAAGCAAATGGGTTCCAGTTTATGACATTCCAGCTTCACTTGGGGCTTGTCTTTTTTTTGGGAATAGGTCCACCACCTACCTGACAATGGTGTCAGAATTAGGAATAGTGGCCTAGCGCATATTTTTGAAACCGATTCCATTGAGAAATCTACGTGGTTTAGAGGGCAAAGGACTTGCTCGCTCCTCTTACTGTAAAATTTCACAGATGATTCTTTAGTTTATTTCAGGCAAGCTCCAAAATTTCAGTCCTTTTGCAAGAAGCTCTACAGACCTGATGTGTATTTCTAGCAACGGCACTGTGCCTCCTGATGTCCTGAGAGATCTATTAACTGCTCAAGAAAGGGGCAAACGGTTACCGACAAGATTTATGCAAGGCCGTCTTCAACTGAATGCCACGCAAATGTTCCGTGCCCCAATAACAACGAACAAATAAAAAACTTTTGCACATCTTCATAAAGTGGATGTGACCAGTAAATGTGGAGAAGTAAACGCTGTTAAAATAGACAAAGGTTTGCAACTTTCGACAGAAACCTGAGAACGGCCGATAAAGCTCCCCTTTGAAACATACTTCGCAGTGGCCACGAAGTGAAGGAGCTGCCTCGAAGTAATGATGCCACTTGTGCGCTTGTGGATGCAATCGCACTTCTTCGGTCAGGAGCTGCCACATTTGGTGACTTAGCAGATGTAGATTGCAAAATGTTTTGGTTTTTCCTTCAGAGACATGTAAACGAGTGAACGTTATGTTTCATACGTACCGGACAAATTCCACCAAAGCTGGAACACGGGCACGTCGTGCCAATGTCAGCTGAAAAATCAGACGAGCGATCGATTCAAGAATGTTCGGTTGCCAAGCTCCTGGCAAAAATTTCATTAACCTCTCAGATAATAAGTTGAATCTTATTCATTTCCTTACCGATGAAATACTCATGCAGTCACAGAGATTGCCTCTTGAGCAAGAACTTGTTGTTGCAGGAGGATGTGAAAATCCTGAACTTGTTCTTTCTTCATCTGGGAAGTGTAGGACTCATCTTAAATCTTCTCATGAAGAAGCTGACACCAGGTTAGTGCCTCATGCAATTGATGCCTCCAAGAATGGCTTTAAAATTAAACGTATTGTTGTTCAACGTCGAGGTAGAGATGTGCTACTTCTCCTTACTTACCACCAGACAACAGAGGTGTGGATGGCTGTAGGTCCTGCCCAAAAACCTGGGTGGGCTATATCCCTGTGCATGACATTAGGGCATCTCTCCCTAACAACATCATCAAAAATTTACCAGCATATCATGCAATCACGGGTTGCGATGCAACCAGCCAACTGAGTGGACGTGGCAAGGAATCAACTTGGGCCACTTACATCAGGCATCCAGACATGTTGAGTACATTCACCGATACGTCTGAAGGAGCTCTGCAGCCGACTTGGATGATGCTGACGATGATGAGGAGGATGATGCCATAAATGACAATAGTGTTTTATTTGCAAACACAAATTAAACAATAATTTTTTTTTTAAATATAATTCATACTAACAGATATATTAAACAACCACGTCAATGACGAAGTGTTGTTGAGTTTGTACACACTTTCAAGAAAGACGCTCGTCATCTCATGTGACCGACATGCCGATAGGTTAAAATGTATTTTGCAATATTTTTGCGACACATTAATCATAAGTATTTTGATATTTATCTCTTTCATATTTCACTGCATATCTTGAAAAATGTAGTTTTCCATATGAGTATGTTTCATCATCTTGTTTTTGATGTTTAAATTTGCCTATGAATGATAATGTGATTTTATTAGCAATGTATGCAATAATGGTGACATCAAATTGAAGACATACATATAAACATTCTTATTTCAGCTTGGTGATAATGAAAAAACAATATTCTTGAATCAGGTTACCCTTTAGCTCATGCAAGACAAGCACAACTTGCATTTTCTGATTTTTTATGGATGATGCTTAGATTGGAGAGGGAGTAAGAGTATACTATGCTCTCTGAACTGCCCGCTAGTAGGTTTATGCATTAATATTTTTTAAACAAGTCAAGCAGAAACAAAAAGAATTTTTTTATCACTACTATCATGACATCAAGATAACTGAATTCAATACAGCACGTTATGTCTAACAGTTAAAACTTTTAAAAAACATTTTTTTCAACGAACTTTGAATTTTAAACCCCTATAAGTCAAAGCAAAGTTTAAATCAAAGGTTTTGAGTTAATCAAATGACTCTGAGTCATTTTGTATGAATTTTATTTATATGTGAGTTGGAACAGTTGACTTTAATCATGAAAGTAAGTCAAAATTGCCTGGAGAAATCAATAAAGCATATTCTTTACAAAAGTCAATATTTTTCCAACCTAACACAAACTTGCAATCCTACTACCGGTCTCAAATGGTGTACTTAGAGTTAGTCATCAAATAATAATGGCAGCAGCTTTACACAAAGTGGTTGGAACGAAAAATGAAATTTGGACCATTGGCCCCCAGACTGTCGGCCTCCGTTGTGGCACTAAAGGTCGAAGTAGGGTGTGGGGATGGGAGGAGATCTGAAAAATAATATAAAATTTAATAGAGGAATAATAATAATAATAATAATAATATGAAGGGAGTAGAGCCTCTTTTAAACAGGTCTTATTAAAAAGGATGGCTGTATTATGCGAATTTATCTTATATAGTGTCTTTTCTATCCTCCTTATGATTCACTTTTCAGGCTCAGTGATGTTAGTCAGTAACTGGCCGATATTCATGGTTATCTATTACAAGAGCAGAAAGACGAGCAGCCTGGTTATGCGCAACAACCCAGCCCCCCCTCAGCAGGACCCCTTGAAGTAAACCAACGTGGTATACCGGTACTCATGCCCCGTCCGAGGATGCCTCGGTTCTTACATCGGTATGACCACCATGCGATTCTCCAAAAGGATTTCCTGCCACGCCCAAGAGGGGGCTATCTTTAATCATGCCAGGACCGTCCATAACCAGAGGATAGCAAGAAAAGACATAATCACGAACATCGAAGTAATTGACCAAATTACCGACCACCGCCGCCTACGCCTCTTGGAAGCATTGCACATTGGGAAGGAGAAACCAACACTCAACATTACGCAAGAAACCTTTCTCCTCCCCACGGCAGCCAGGAGACATGCACCGAGCGATCCCCATAGCGTACGAGCAAATCAAAATTCGGCATCCGAGGATCGAAATTCTTCTCTTCATCCTCAGCACTACAACGCCGCTCGCACGCAAGACGAAAACAGAACTTGGATGGGAAGGCTCCGCCCGAGGGTACATGCCCCGGGCAGCCAATCATAATTCAGCACCGATCATGACCTCCCCTATAAATACCAACCCGAGCACCTCGTTTCTTCAGACCTCCTGCAACCACGTCCAGAGGATGACCAACGAGCTGGTCGAAACATGTCAACGGTACCTACAATAGAACCTGAACCCAGACGAACGATTTCTGATTGAATATTGTAATAAAAGACTTCCAATATTCCGCACACTGTCCTTTTCCAACATGAATATCGGCTAGTTACTGACTAACATCGCTGAGCCTGAAAAGCGAATCATAAGGAGGATAGAAAAGACACTATATAAGATAAATTCGCATAATACAGCCATCCTTTTTAATAATAATAATAATAATAATAATAATAATAATAATAATAATAATAATAATAATAATAATAATAATAATGGAACTACTGATTTCCTCTGGACCGACATTGACCAAATTTGCCAGACATGAAGTGACTTACTTCACAAACAAAGAAAGCAATAAAATAACAATCAAATAAATGTTTAATGAAATAATTCAATAATAATTAAATAACTAATTATATAACTAAATCACAATAACTAAATAATTCAATAACAATTAAATAACGCCTTAAAAATGGCCTCCAGTTTCTCGGTAAAGGTATAATTGACAGATTTGTAGACCCTCATAATTAATTAATTATTATTAGATTATTTATTTTAATTAATTATTATTAGGTTATTTTAATTAACTCATTATTAAATTACTTATTGGAATTAATTATTTTATTAATTAGACTAAAACACTTTCTATAACAAAAGTTTTCTATTAAATAACTATTGATCATATTATTATTATTATTGCAATTGGGATTTTTTTATCCTGAATGTTTAATGAGTAGGTGTTTGGCGAATGTTTATGAGTAAGTGTTTGGTGAGTGTTAATTTAGGGTTTAGTGAATGTGTAAAGTCACCAAATCGGCGCCAGGATAGTGTTTCGGCGGCGCCATTAATTAAGTCTCCGCTGAGCTTGTTTTCTTTGGTGACTTCCCGTTTTCTTCAAGCTCAATTAGTCACGCCTAAAACGTGCCAGGTCACGCATTTTAATCATTTTTACTTTATGGTATTTATACGAATGTCACACATTGTGTATCACATGTTTCTTCATTCACAGGCATCAAGACTGTATCTATATTGTAGCTCTGTATGTTTTTGTATTGTAATTTGTACTCGTTCACTGCATATTATTGTTTATTGTTTCGACCTCAGGTCACAGTCAATTCCATTGTCTCTCACGGCCCGGCGTCAGTCGGCCGCAATATAAGCTGCCTGGATCTGTAATAAAGTAGCAGTAACTTTTACCTGCTCGTTTCTTTGACACCTTACAGTGGTGACCCCCGGAGTATCCCGGAGCCATTAGCAGACTCACACGGCGACTCAGTCTTGGCTCCAGGATTTCTCCAAAACGCTCTTAGCGGCCTAAACACGGCGCTGTAACCAGCGTTTGAGCGTGCTGACTCTCGTCGGCGTACCCCACCAGCGTCACTAGCGGAACCACACGGCGCACGAAAGTGCGTACTGACGCGAGTACCCCACTCCAGTAAGGGGTCAAAGGAGCGAGCATGGACGCGGATATCCCCTCCTTCATGCAGTTAAACGCGGACCCCGCGGACCCCGAGGTTTACCTACCTCCCATCACAGCCGCGCCCGCACCCGCATCGAGGCCCTCCCGCAACTCCACACCAGCGCCCCGAACACACGACGGCCGGGCAACACAATCGCGGGCCGCCCTCACCGTAAAGCTGCCGCCATTTACGCAGGGGAACCCATCGATGTGGCTGCGCAGGGTGGAGAGCCACTTCAGAATCGCGGACCTCACGGACGAAATCCTACAGGCCGACACAGTGCTCAACGCCCTTCCGGAGGACGTGTACAGAAAACTCATCTCGCGAGTACCCGAAACACACACCCTCACATACAGCACCACAAAAAAGTTCCTCCTCGAAGCTTGCTCCCTGCCCATCGCCGAGCGGGCCGCCCGTGCTATCGACCTTGCCAATAATCCACGTCACGACCTCAATCCAAGAGACGCTTGGGGCATGGTCGTAGATCTCCTGTCAATACCAGTCTTGGGTGGCAAAAACAAGCGGCAGGAGATAAGCTTCATACGGGAAATCTACCTTCGCCAACTCCTCCCGGAAGTACGCAACCAGATCGCTCACCCCTACACCATGCCTGTCGAGGACCTCATAGAGGCGGCACAACACCTCACAGACTCCGTCAAGGCTTCACAGCGGCTAAAACCGGCCACACAGCCGGTCAGCTCCGTCCAGCCTGAAGAGGACGTAGAGCAGCCCGTCAACGCCATCGCCAACAGACGTCCACCGAACCACAGCAGACGGAGGTCCCCGGGCTTCTGTCGCTACCACAAGTGGTTCGGAAAGGACGCCCGAAACTGCCTGCCGCCCTGCTCGTTCAACCGTTCAAAAAACGGGGGTGGCGGCGGCCAGCAGGACAGGCCGCCATGGCAGCCGAAGAACCCAGGGCCTCAAAAACAGTAGGTTTTTACGTCCGCGACACCGTCCCCGGCAGGATGATGCTGGTCGACACAGGAGCCTTTAAGTCGGTCTTCCCAGCATCCAGAGAGGACCGCAACCAGACACCAGACCCGGCCACTTTCCTGACGGCCGCCAACGAAACCCCCATCCTCTCCTACGGCACCAGGCTCCTGTCGATCTCCATCCTTGGCCAGAGTTACTCCTGGGACTTCATCGTCGCGGACGTAGGAACCCCACTCCTGGGGGCCGATTTTCTGGCGCACTTCGGCCTGCTAGTCGACGTGGGGCGCAAGCGCCTCCTCGATACCGACTCCTGCCGGTCTCTCCCGTTAACGGCGGGACCCAGACCCACCATCAGCGCCGTCGCCCCCCACCAGTATGCACACCTTCTGTCGGAGTTCCCTGAGGTATTTAAGCCCGAGCTTCGCCAAGTCCCCGGGGCCCCAGCCAAGCACGGCATATACCACCATATAGTGACTAAAGGGCCCCCGACACATGCGAAGTTCCGCAGGCTTCCCCCTCAGCGCCTTCAGGAGGCGAAAAAAGCATTCGCGGAGATGGAACAGATGGGCATCTGCAGGAAAGCCTCCAGTCCATGGGCCTCCCCCCTCCACATGGTGCAGAAACCGGACGGCTCCTGGAGACCCTGCGGCGACTACAGGCGGCTCAACATTGCAACGGAGCCCGACCACTACCCTCTACCCAATATGCAAGACCTCACGGCCTCCTTTCACGGGGCCAAAATATTCACTAAATTGGACCTTCTTAAATCTTATTTCCAGGTACCTGTTGCGCCAGAGGACATACCAAAGACAGCCATCATCACGCCCTTCGGGTCCTATGTGTTCGCCTTCTCCACCTTCGGGCTGAGGAACGCCAGGGCCACCTTCCAGCGGCTCATGGACAGCATCCTGGGGGACCTAAAATTCTGCGTCTGCTACGTCGACGACATTCTCATATTTTCCAGGTCTCACAGCGAACACCAGAGGCACATCAAAGCAGTCCTCCAGCGCCTCCAAGAAAACGGCCTCGTCGTCCGTTTCGACAAGTGTACCTTCGGCGTCCAGAAAGCAGAATTCCTGGGTCACGAGGTGTCTCCGACAGGCGTCCGCCCTCTTACATCGAAAGTGGCAGCCGTAGCCAAGTTCCCGACACCCACCTCCATCAAGGCCGTCCAGGAGTTCCTTGGGATGGTAAACTTCTACAGGCGGTTCATCCCCGGGATCGCGCACACCACGGCCCCCCTGACGGAAGTCCTAAAAGGTCAACCGAAGTCCCTGTCTTGGGGACCCAGCCAGCAGCAGGCCTTTTCCCTGACGAAGGCCGCCCTCACCAAGGCAACCGCCTTGGCACACCAGGATCCCAAGGCTCCCCTCCAGCTGACGACAGACGCCAGTAACGTTGCCTGCGGTGCTGTTCTGGAGCAAATCATCAACGGCGCCCCCCAGCCCATCGCCTTCTTCAGCAAGAAGTTCAGTCCCGCAGAGTCCCGCTACAGCACCTTCGACAGGGAACTCTGCGCGATGTACCGCGCAGTTCGGCACTTCAAGTTCCTCCTGGAGGGGACGCCCTTCACAATCTTCACAGACCACCAGCCACTGGTTCACGCCTTCACGAAGCAGGGGGACGCATGGTCTTCCAGACAGCAGCGCCACCTCTCAGCCATAGCCGAATTTACCTGTTCCGTCAGGTACCTCCCCGGCAAGAAAAATCCCGTAGCAGACGCCCTCTCCAGAGTCGAGTTGAACGCAGTGCAGCTTGGTGTAGATTACCAGGACCTTGCCAGAGAACAGGCCGCTGACCCAGAAACCCCAGCATACCGCACCGCCATCACATCCCTCAAGTGGCGGGACGTGACCCTCGCCCCCGGAGGCCCCAGCCTGCTCTGTGACATCAGCACAGGCCAGCCCCGCCCTTTGGTTCCAGCCTCACGCCGCCGCCAGGTATTCGACATCATTCACGGCCTCTCACACCCCTCCGGCAGGACCACGGCCAAACTGCTTTCAAAAAAGTTCGTCTGGCACGGGGTGCAAAAGGACGCCACAGCCTGGGCAAAACAGTGCCTGCAGTGCCAGACCAGTAAAGTGGGTCGTCACACGCAGTCGGGGGTAGGCGAGTTCCCACAGCCAGGGCGCCGCTTCGGCCACATCCACATCGACGTCGTCGGGCCCCTTCCCCCATCAGGCGGATCCAGATACCTCCTCACGGTGGTAGACCGTTCGACGAGGTGGCCCGAAGCCACACCCATGCAAGAAGCCACCGCCAGCGCGTGCGCTGAGGCCCTGCTCTCCAGTTGGGTTAGCCGCTTCGGCGTCCCGGACCACATCACAACCGACAGGGGCCCCGCTTTCCTCTCCGAGTTGTGGTCTGCCCTGGCTCAACTGCTGGGAACCACGCACCACACCACCACAGCGTACAACCCAGCGGCCAACGGCCTGGTTGAACGGTTCCACAGGTCCTTAAAGTCATCCCTCATGGCCCGCTGCACCGCCGAGGACTGGAAACATCAGCTGCCGTGGGTCCTCCTCGGGTTGAGGACCGCCCCCAGAGCCGACGGCACCCCATCCGCAGCTGAACAAACCTATGGGGAACCCCTCGTGGTGCCGGGAGAGCTCGTGACGGATGATCGCCACTCCCCATCTCTGCAGAGGCTCCGCGACGTGGCCGGAAAGTTCGCCCCTTGCAGGCGCTCATACATCGACAAAGCAACCACCTTCATGCCGCCACAGCTGTCATCCGCCACCCACGTCTTCGTCAGGGTCGACGCCGTCCGTCCACCACTAACTAAGCCCTACAGGGGACCCTTCCGCGTGCTGGAGCGGAACAGCAAGGCGTTCCAGCTGGCACTCCCAGGCAAGAACGACTGGGTTTCCATAGACCGGCTAAAGCCCGCCTTCCTGTCGGAGAGTCCCGGTAGCGACGCAGCACCCCTTCCGCCCAAACGCACTCCAGCACGCCCTCACCCCCGCAGGCGCGGCCGCCCCAGGAAGGAACCGCCCAAACAGCAGCCTCACAGGCGGGAGGCCCCTCAGTTATCTTCAAGGAGCCGCGGCACCCTTCAGCGTCCCAGCAGATACAGGGATTAATCAGACGCGTCCCTCGTCTTGGGGGGGGAGTATTTGTAAAGTCACCAAATCGGCGCCAGGATAGTGTTTCGGCGGCGCCATTAATTAAGTCTCCGCTGAGCTTGTTTTCTTTGGTGACTTCCCGTTTTCTTCAAGCTCAATTAGTCACGCCTAAAACGTGCCAGGTCACGCATTTTAATCATTTTTACTTTATGGTATTTATACGAATGTCACACATTGTGTATCACATGTTTCTTCATTCACAGGCATCAAGACTGTATCTATATTGTAGCTCTGTATGTTTTTGTATTGTAATTTGTACTCGTTCACTGCATATTATTGTTTATTGTTTCGACCTCAGGTCACAGTCAATTCCATTGTCTCTCACGGCCCGGCGTCAGTCGGCCGCAATATAAGCTGCCTGGATCTGTAATAAAGTAGCAGTAACTTTTACCTGCTCGTTTCTTTGACACCTTACAAATGTTACTGAATGTTTAGTGTGTAAGTATTCAGTGAATGTTTAGTGAGTGTTTAGGGTTTAGTGAATGTTAGTGAATGTTTAGTAAGTATTCAGTGAATGTTTAGTGAGTGTTTAGGGTTTAGTGAATGTTAGTGAATGTTTAGTAAGTATTCAGTGAATGTTTAGTGAGTGTTTAGGGTTTAGTGAATGTTTAGTAAGTATTCGGTGAATGTTTAGTGAGTGTTTAGGGTTTAGTGAATGTTTAGTAAGTATTCAGTGAATGTTTAGTGAGTGTTTAGGGTTAGTGAATGTTTTGTGAACGTTAGTGAATCTTTAGTGTGTAAGTATTCAGTGAGTGTTTAGTGAGTGTTTAGGGTTTAGTGAATGTTTTCTGAATGTTAGTGAATGTTTAGTGTGGAAGTATTCGGTGAATGTTTAGTGAATGTTTAGTGTGTATGCATTTAGTGAATGTTAGAGAATGTTTAGTGTGTAAGTATTCAGTGAATGTTCATGAATGTTTATTGTGTAAATATTCAGTGAATGTTAGTGAACATTTACTGTGTAAGTATTCAGTGAATGTTAGTGAATATTTACTGTGTAAGCATTCAGTGAATGTTAGTGAATATTTACTGTGTAAGTATTCAGCGAATGTTTAATGAGTGTTTAGGGTTTAGTGAATGTTTTGTGAATGTTAGTGAATGTTTAGTGAGTAATTATTCAGTGAATGTTTAGTGAAAGTTAGTGAATGATTTGTTAGTGAATGTTTATTGTGTAAGTATTCAGTGAATGTTTGGTGAATGTTAGTGAATGTTTATTGTGTAAGTATTAAGTGAATGTTTAGTGAGTGTTTAGGGTTTAGTGAATGTTTGGTGTGTAATTATTCAGCGAATGAATGTTTAGTGAATGATTAGTGTGTAAGTATTCAGTGAATGTTTGGTGAATGTTAGTGAATGTTTAGTGCGTAAGTATTCAATGAATGTTTAGTTAATGTTTTGTGAATGTTAGTGAATGTTTAGTGTGCAAGTATTCAGTGAATGTTTAGTGTGCAAATATTCAGTGAATGTTAGTTAATGTTTAGCATGTAAGTATTCAGTGAATGTTTGATAAACATTAGTGAATGTTTACTGCATAAGTATTAAGTGAATGTTTAGTGAGTGTCTACGGTTTAGTGAATATTTTGTGAATGTTGGTGAATATTTAGTGTGTAAGTATCCAGTGAATGTTAGTGAATGGTTTCATATTATTAATTTGGCAGCTATTTATAACACATTTTGTTAATAAAACTTCAATCTTTTGCAAACTTTCTCAAAATTTCATTTTCTTGTGGTTTGACCAAATAAATATCGAATGAGAACACTGCACAGTATGCACGACACACATCCAAAAATATGCATTCACAGTACGTACAGTACCGTAGAAAGACTTCACATACTTACTATACAGTACAGTACAGTACACAGTATTTTATTTCAGTTGGCAGTTATGGTAACTCACTTTTTTAATGAAACTTCAATCTTTTGAAAGGTTTCTTCAAATTTCGTTTCCCTGTTGCTCGACCAATTAAATACCGAGTTGAAAAGGTGCAAATTTAGTAATTGATGTGTCATGGACAATATTTTACCCTATTAAAGATTATATCTACGTCAGTCTTTCGAATGTACAGTGTACTACTACAGCACAGTACTGTATGTGCTGGATGAAGACTAGGGGGACAACATGTAAGCCTAATTTTTTATAACAAATGCCCGGCCTCCCTTAAGCTAATGCTTTTCTTTCAGGTGAGACGAACACTGAAATCGGCCGTGCCCTTGGACTTAGTGGAACTACTGTTCAGCCTATAGTCAAGGATAAGGAATAGGCAGTCCCCGGGTTACAACGGATCCGGCTTACGACATTCTGAGGTTACGACGCTTTTCAAATATATTCATCAGAAATTATTTCCCGGTTTACGATGCATGTTCAGGGGTTACGACGCTTACGACGCCGATCCAACGGAAGAAATGTGGCTAAAAGACAGCAGAATAATCAAAATCTGGAGCTTTTCTTTGAAGAAAAACTCAATAAAAATGCAGTTTCCATCGTTTTCAATACACCCAAAGCATTAAAAGTAGGTTTTCTTAGGATTTTTGACGATTTTTGGGCTTATGACGATTTTCGGCTTACGACGCGGCGTAGGAACAGAACCCGTCGTAAACCTGGGACTGCCTGTATTGTACAACACATGAAAGGTGGTGCTTCGATGATGGCTGTTACTCGTGGTGCTGCCACTAGATTAGGCAAGCAACATAACCCCAACCTCGCGGAGATGGAGAAGTTATCGACGGTCTGGCTCGAAGACCAAAACCAACGGAACGTTCCAGTGAGCCCTGGTATGATTCAGGAGAAGGCTAGGCAGCTGTATGAGGAGGCAGTAGTTCAGAAGAAACGGGAAGGTAGTGAAAGTGAACCATTTGTAGCCAGCATCCAAGGAGGAGAAGACACCACCAGGCCATAAAGTCAGTAAGGAGAGACTGACTTTGCTTCTTGGGAGCAACGCCAGTGGTGACTTCAAGCTGAAGCCCTTGCTAGTGTATCTGGCTGGAAACCGGAGGGCACTCGAGGGAATTTTCAAGCCTCAGCTCCCTGTCATTTGGAAGGCTAACAAGAAAGCCTGGGTCACTGTCGCCATCTTCGAGGAATGGTTCAATGGTCGCTTTATGCCAGCAGTTAAGAAGTATTAAGAGGAGAAGGGTCTGGAATTCAAGGTCCTACTGATGTCGGACGATGCCCCTGGTCGCCATTCTAATTTGGGTGGGATTTATCCCGAAGCGAAGGTAGTCTGCCTTCCACCAGACACTACGTCACTTCTACAGGGAGTCATTGCTAGCTTCAAGGCTTGAGGACATTTTGCCATGTCCTCAGGGTCACCAAAAATAGCAGTGACAAGTCGGATGTCGAGTGAGTCTGGAAGGGCTGCAGGATTTTAGATGCTGTAAAAAATATTGAGTCTTCTTGGGATGAGGTCCAGAAATCTAATTTGAATGGGGGCTGGAAGAAGCTGCATCCAAAGAAGGAGGAGGAGGAGGAGGAGGAGGAGGAGGAGGAGGAGGAGGAGGAGGAGGAGGAGGAGGAGGAGGAGGAGGAGGAGGAGGAGGAGGAGGAGGAGGAGGAGGAGGAGGAGGAGGAGGAGGAGGAGGAGGAGGAGGAGGAGGAGGAGGAGGAGGAGGAGGAGGAGGAGGAGGAGGAGGAGGAGGAGGAGGAGGAGGAGGAGGAGGACCCAATCATTTTTATCATTGCAGAAGAAAAGTCCTTTCCTGATTCCACTGCACCTGACATAGTAGAATCACCTCCACCAACCTCTACTAATAACGAATCATCTTTCTTTAATTGTTTTACCGTACAGTTCATTACAGTACATATGTAAATTGTTTGATACTGTAAAGTGTACTTAATGTTACTATATATTTATGTAGTACTGTTCATAACCTCATTTTTTTATTGTCATTCCAGAATTGAGCCTCATGTTTGCAGATGACCCAGATTCCCTTGAAGAAACCTTTGAAGGTTTTATATATTGTTATAAATTTTAGACAAAACAACGAACTACGGTAGTACTGCACTGTACTGTACAGATTGTACCATTATTCCAGAATCAGAAGATAAGACTTTGTACCCTCTCAATGTCCACCAGGGAAGCAATTCTTCATTTTTGTTTACTGTACAGACTGTACTTCATTTTTAGGTGTACAGTACTGCAGTACTGTACACATTTTTTTAACTGTTACACAAGACTTACAGTACTGTACTGTATAATTTTGATCTTACTCTAGACTCCCAGCAAGATTCCTTTTTTTTTATTTTATTTGGTATACTGTACATACTGCTGTACATATACATGGTACAGTATTTAACATAATTATATTTTTACTACAGTACAGTATGTACTGTACTTTATTACTGTACATATACTGTGTACATTACTGTACTGCACATTACTAATTTTAATATTTTCATTACAGACTGTGTGCCTGATGTACAGAATTCATCAGCAGCTACACAACTACAGTATACAGTGTACTGTACTGTACTATACTGTACTGTATAAGTGTTAAGTACAATACTATACTGTACCTCGTACTACACATCTCCGTCTCCCACAACCAGTATAGTACAGTATATCTTTCAAAATCACTGAAATCAGGTAAGGAATTCTTCACTTTTTTCATTTCTACATTTTATACTGTTTTATAAAATGCTTTCCTTTCTAGTTGCATACAGGACTGTACAGTAGTACAATATATTGTGTATAGTATACTGTACACAAAAATGGCAGCACCAGCAATTTACTGTGAGCACAGTATGTACTGTAGTGTACAAGGGTTACGAAGCACAACAATTTCAAAGCAACAAGGAAGTAGTATTCACTTTGTACACTGCATACACTATACATGGTAATACTATACATAACAAAATGTATTTTTACTGCACAGAAGTACAGTACAGTATGTAGGTACTGTAGTGTACTCCACAGTACTGTACTTTAATTAATACTGTATACAGTGAACCCCCCGTATCCACGAATAGCTAAAATCCGCGAATACTTAAAACCCTTCTAAAAACACTCAGAACTGCCTATTTTGATAGGTTAAACACAAAAACAACCATCTAAAAATGCTTATATTTAAGTATTTGAATAGTTTTATCACAAAAAGTGCATTTAGTCATGAAAATGCAATGAAAATACAGTAATTAGTGAATATTTCTCAGTGAAAAATACCGCAAATGGGCGGACTTTCCACGAATAATGTGAATACACGTTCCCCACAAAGAAATCCGGGTATCGGTGAGTCCGCAAATCGCGAGACTGCGAATATGGGGGGTTTACTGTAGCAACAGAGAATGTGACTCAACCAGACGGAAAGAGTACGGCTAGACACAAAAACAGCTACACTCTACCTATGTCTTAGGCAGCCTTTTATCATTTTTCACACAAGGTTCAGGGAGATTCCTACCTCCGAACGAACATGAACTACAAGATTACTGCTGTATGAAGTCAAGTCTCCGATCTTCAAAGAGTCATAAGTGGAGCTCTGAGAATTCTGGAATACATCTGTGAAAGTTGTGGATCATTCCGGATTCAATTTTCACCTCTCTTCTTTCCTTTCACGCCAGTCCTGGAAAAGACAAAAAAATTTATAAATACTCTGTACTTAGTTTTTAAATACTTAACCTCTCCATTATATAGCTTTTACTACCATTGGCGCTTAAGTAAAACTTTTATGATTGAGAGGTAAGGTCCATTTTAAAAAAAATATGGTTTGAACTGCCTGCAAAAAAAAAACTTCATCAACGTGACTAACGTCCAGTAATAAACAGAAATAGGAACGAATATACAATTTAGGCCACAGGCAAAGCACTGGGACCCATGGGGTCATTCAGCGCTGAAACGGAAATTGACAGTACGAAGGTTTGAAAGGTGTAACGGGGGAAAGCTTCGCAGTTGCACTATGAAACTGAACGGAGGTACAGTAAAAGGAATGAAATAATAATAATAATAATAATAATAATAATAATAATAATAATAATAATAATAATAATAATATAATATCCCTATCAACTGCAACTGACGTCATCCCCAGGAAATCTTTGATCGAATTCTACTCATCATTTTGAATATTATTACTATTATTATTATTATTATTATTATTATTATTATTATTATTATTATTATTCAGAAGATGAACCCTATTCATATGGAATAAGGCCACGGGGGCCAATGACTTGAAATTCAAGAAGCTTCCAAAAATATTATTAAAGTGTTCATTTAGAAGAATTTACAGGAGGTAATAAGATCAGTTATTAGAAAATAAAAAAAAAAGATAAATTGATAATAAACTAATAAATATAGAAATAAATGATTAAAATACAAGATATAAATAAAATATGGTAGTTATTTGAATATCCCGTCACCTACATCGACTGAGAAAGCACGATAAAAAAAAACTGCAGAATAATTTGCAGGAGAACGAAAAGTATCGTGTTTGTGAAATCAAATGAAAATGAGTCCATATCAAATAAGAATTTTAAGGCTCCATAGCTTCTGTGACCACTGGTAGAGATTCAACCAACCAAATCTGTACTGAATAACAATAATATTCAGTACAAATTTGGCTGATTGAATAACAAAAATATTCAGTACAAATTGGGTTGGTTGAATAACAAGAACATTAAGTACAAATTTGGGTGGTTGAATAACAATAATATCAAGTACAAATTTGGGTGGTTGAATACCAATAATGAAGATGTCTTAGAAATGCTGCAAAGCATGGAATGGAGAATACCATTATTATTATTATTATTATTATTATTATTATTATATTATTATTGAAGTTCCAATGCCCCAATCCAACAGCGGGTCGAACCCACTCCAGATATGTCATTCCACAAAGCCTGTCGCTCCCTGGAACGGAACGGAAAATAAAACTGAGGCCACAGGCCAAGCGCTGGTACCTACGATGACCTCAGTCAGAGCCGAGAGGGGAAACGAGAGGAATAGAAAGGTCTGAGAGGCATAACAGGGGGAGGAAAACCTCTCCGCAGCACTACGAAACAATCGTCAGGGAAGGGCTGAGGAAAGTTTGATGGAAGGAAGTACCGTCAAAAGGAAAATTGCTTGTAAGAGAATGATTCCGAAGGGTGTCTAAAGCACACGCCGCGTTCCCGAGCAGGCAGAGGTTAGGATTCAAAATCGACGTGAGCAAAAGGAAGAAAGCAAACGAGAAAGTTCGACGGGAAAAGTGACCACAAGTAACGTATTGATAAGATCAATGGCCGAACAGAGCTTTGTGGAGGAAAGATTGGCTGAAAATGTCTTCCTGTATCAAGGGTTTTTACACAAGGGACTCCACTGAGAGATTTGAACTGAATATATAGAATTTAGGCCAAAGGCCAAGCACTGGGACCTGTGAGGTCATTCAGCGCTCAAACGGAAATTGACAGTGAAAGGTTTGCGAGGCGTGACAGCAGGAAGACCTCAAGGCAGTTGAAGAAGCTCTATGAATCAATTGTTAGGGGAGGGTTGAGAAAAGTAAGGTGGGAGAAAAAGAATATGAAAGGAGGTACAGTAAAAGGAACGAAAGCAGTACATTATTATTATTATTATTATTATTATTATTATTATTATTTGACCACTTTCACAGAGGATATGACCTTACAAATGCAGGCTGACCTAAGCACCGTAACCATTCCGGTCGAGGTCTAAACACCCGGTCTCGTATCTAAGCGATGTCTGGCGTAAGCAGTTCCTGTAAATTACAGGACTTCTTTGCATGTAGCCACTGAACACTCACTAAGCAGTAATGTACAGTCACTAAACACTCACCAAATACTAAACACTCACTATACATTCACTAAATACTCTCTAAACATTCACTATACACTAAATACTCACTAAACATTTGCTAAACACTTACTAAACGTGCACTAAATATTCACTATATACTAAGCACTCACTAGACATTAACTAAATTTTAAAGACAAACTAAACACTTACTAAGCACTCACTTAACGTTACTAAACACTTGCTAAGTACTAACTAAACATTCACTAAACACATACTCACTAAACATTAACTAAATATTAAACACTCACTAAACACCTACTAAGCACTCACTAATATTAACTAAACAATTGCTAAGCACTAACTAAACATACACTAAACATTCAATTAATATTCATTACACACCAACTAAACATTAACTAAACGTTAAACACAAACTAAACAACCACTAAGCACTCACTAAACATTAACTAAACACTTGCTATCCACTAACTAAACATTAACTAAACACTTGCTATCCACTAGCTAAACACTAACTAAACACATGCTATCCACTAACTAAACATTAACTAAACATTCACATTCACAAAAACTTTAAGCATTCAAACTCACTAAACATTAACTAAACACTTAACACACAACATACTAAGCACTAAACACTTACTAAACACTAAGCACTCACTAAACATTCACTAAACTAATGGCTAAACACTTTCCAAACACTAAGCACTTAACTAAACATTCAACACTAAACGCTCTCTAAACACAAAACACTTACAAACATTCACTAAACTAAATACTAAACACTAATCACTCACTAAACTAAACACTCAATGCATTAGACATTCACTATAACACTAAACACTTACTAAACACTAAACTCTAAAGACTAAACATTCGCTAAACTTTACACTAAAGGGTAAACACTAACCATGCAACACTATAAACTTACTAAACACTAAGACTCACTAAACACACACTAAACATTCACTATACTGCAAACACTCACTCATATACTAAACCCTAAACACTCACTAAGGTGTCAAGAAATCTCAAACTGAAATAATAATAATAATAATAATAATAATAATAATAATAATAATAATAATAATAATAATAATAATAATAATAATAATAATAATAATAATAACAGTATTACTGAATGAAATTGCTGCATCAGCTGCATTTAATTTGTATAGAATAATAATAATAATAATAATAATAATAATAATAATAATAATAATAATAATATAATAATAATAATAATAAAATAATAATAAAATAATAATAATAATAATAATAATAATAATAATAATAATAATAGCACTTACAATAAAATAATAATAATAATAATAATAATAATAATAATAATAATAATAATAATAATAATAATAATAATAATAATAATAATAATAATAATAATAATAAGAGACTGTCCAATCAACTTCAGATACGCACAGTATAATCACAGTGTCTCAATGTTACTGAGGAGATATGAGCCGAAAGGTACGAGCACCATCATATGTCAACACTGCAGGCGACCTCAAAAGGAAGCTCATTCTCACTGGACGAGGAACCGCGCACACCTGTGTTGTTGTTGCTATTATTATTATTATTATTATTATTATTATTATTATTATTATTATAATTCAGTAGATAAAGAAGAGATCCCACTTATCAGAAAAGAAAAAATAAATCAATAAATTAAAAAATAGATAAAAATATATTAAAATAAAGGCGAACAGCATTAGGTTAGCAATGCACTGCACCTTCGCTTGAACTTCCGAAGTTCCAATTGCACGACACCCTCAGGGAGACGGCGTGAGGAATATAGGACCTCTGGAACTGAGAAGTTCGACAGCGAGAGACATTTCCTGCACATTGGTGCTTCTGCTGTTCAGCGAACCTTGCTCTCGGCAGGAAAGGAGGATCAGGGATCAATTCCGAATGTGAAAGATCTCTGATGAAATACAACTCATGTAAAGTGACAAACAAGAGACCATCCGTCGATGGTCCAAGTCATAACTGACACTCTTATAAAGAAGGATGAAGCCACGGAAAGCTAAAGTATGACAAATGCAACGAGGTGTTGTTAGGTTCCTGCAGGCAGCACTTACACACTTCTGAATCTAGAACTATACTGATTTCAACTCCAGATCTAGACGACATATCATGACATCGTAAACACAATGCATTTGCAAGCTGACGCTTTCAGCCCAATGGCTCAAGTGATTCCACCTACTCTTGGAAAGCAAATCACGTTATTATCAAATAATTCCATCCTTAAAATTGGTAAGAGAGCAACAAGTGGAATACAGGCAGTCCCCGGGTTACGTCGTTCCGGGTTTACGTCGCCGTCTTACGTTGTTCCAAGCTTACGACGCTTTTCAAATATATGAATGAAAAAATCAGCTCTGGGTTACAGCGGATGTTCCGAGGTTACGTCGCGATTTTACGTTGTTCCAAGTTTACAATGCTTTTCAAATATATTAATAGAAAAACCAGTTCCAGGTTACAGCAGATGTTCCGAGGTTACGTCGCCGTCTTAGGCTGCGACAGAACAGTAAAAGTACATAAGTACAGCTACAATATAAAAGTCAAAATGTGGAGGTTTTTGGTTGCATACCACATCAGAATGCAAGTAAATTACTGTACAGTACACCCAGAGGATTAAATGTAAGGCTTTCATCACCATGATTCTCATTTTTATACATTTTTCTTGCAACATTCTGGGTTACGTCTTTTTCCGGGTTACAGCGCGGCGTCGGAACGGAACCACCGACATAACCTGGGGACTGCTTGTACTTAGTTCTCCTCACTGCCTAGAAATGATGGTGACGTTATGAGGTTCTGGAGAGCCTGTGACTTCTCTCATAAAAAAAGGAACCTGGAGAATTTGCTAGTTGCTGACCCCATTCAGGAACTGATATCATTTGAGCAAGGTTTTCAGTCAACTGTCCTAAACCTTCGGTAAATATCTTTTAGCAGGATACGAAAAGCAAGACATGCTCAATAAAAGACTTGAGACGCAATAATAGATTAAAGACAATGAAGAGTCAGAAATAAAAAGCTACCAAGCACCTGTATGTATGTGAAAATAAAAGCCACTACATAAACATGTAATAAAAGACATAAGAATTCCCACGACATTATCAAAACAGCACGACAAGACCCAGATCCTTTAACGCAAGAGCCCAGGCGTTCGTCCTATTGCATGGCGACACCTACAAGGCAACATGGCTACGGATATGGTCTTTCAAGACATAAAAAATGGCAAGAGGAGATAATTAAACAGCAAGGATTTTGGGAGAATGCTTAGATGATAACTGCAGTGGATAATGCACCGTATTCTTGCAGTGTCTGCAATATAGCTTCATGATGCTATGGAAATATAAAAGACAAAATTCACGAGTTCAAGAATTTCACAAGGTCTTTGAAACCGTTGCTCCGTGTGAAGGTTTCTGCCTTCTACACTATTAAGAGTTAAGAGTTATAAGAAACAACTCCCCCCCTCACAAGCAATTTGCCATCCCTTGGAAGGCAAACTTTAAAGGCCCAGGGATTACAGCAGAAGTGTCCAGGCTGACAGAATGAGTCGACTTCTACATAACGAGGGCCGACACAAGCAAATCTCCATGCAGTGTCAATCAGCAGGAGGCACAGTCTGAAAACTGCAAGCGGTGTCAATTAGCAGAGGGCACGGTCTGCAAACTCCAAGCGGTGTCAATTAGCAGAGGGCACACTCTGCAAACTCCTCACATTGATGTGACTTCAAGGTGAGAGTCTACAATGACATTCTCAATCCTCTTGGATGAGAGGGGGCAATCTTCCAAGTAGGGGACAATCTCCCAAGAGAGGGGACAATCTCCCAACACCTCCTCATACCTTCCAGATTTTGGATGAGAGAAAAGTGCAGAAAACTGGTCTCTTGTTTGTCAATTCTTCATAAGCTGTATTGCAACAGAGACCTTTCACACTCACAACTGATCGCTCAGCCCCTTTTCCTGCCAAGAGAGAAAAACCAGATTTGCAGCAATATGCAGCAAATGTGCCTCGCTGTTGAACTTCTCCAAAGTTCCAGAGGCCCTTTATTCCTCACACCATTGGACTGAGGAACAGTCTCCCTGAGGATGTTAGGCAACTGGAACTTCAGAAGTTCAAGCAAAGACGCAATACATTACTTCCCTAACACAGTTCTCCTTCTATTTTAATTAATGACTTGGTTTTATTTATTTATTTCTGAATTTGTTAATTCATCTGTTTTTCTAATAACTGATCTCCACTTTCCATATTTCCCATCACCGTCTGTTACGGCTTTTGAACGAACACTAAAATATTCCTTGGAAGCTTAAAGAATTTCAAGTCAATGGCCCCTTCGGTGGGGGCGTTCATTTATGAATAGGGTTCTTCGTCTTCTGAATAATAACAAAATAAAAAACACGGCAAGACGCTCCACTCAAGAATCATCCATTTTGCACAAAAAGCAACCTGCAGTAGAATCCACAATGACATTCTAACATCCCGTGACAGAGTGACGTACGAGAAAATTAACCACATTTCAGATCAGAGGAGAATCTCAGGTGTTAACTTGGAAGAAGCATGAGAATTGGTCTCGCTTAAATGTCTGTAAAAGCTGACCCTCTCAGTTCTAAAAGGTTGTTCCCATTCTGAATGAAATTGTGCTTGATTGTTCCTCAAAGCAAGTGAACTTAGACCCAAGACTTGAAAAGATCATTATGCAGAGACTATGACAGTCCAAGGTTTAAGAACAATGGTAATATGGGCACCAAACTGCCTGAAGCAATTAAATATGACTCCAGAGATCAATAGGAAGTTGTTTTTGGCAACAGGTATTCGCATCAATTTGTCAAAACACAACAAAAGGAACGAAAAATTATTACAACACTTTTATATTTACAAATCAGTTTTGTAAATATATTCACCAACAGCGTAAATGTGTCTTGATGCCTACAGTGCACCACGTGAGGTGCAATGATGGCGCTTCCTGCATAGGGGAATAATTCAAATGAGTTTTTCAGTGACGTAAAATGCAAAACTATCTTCTGGAGACGGGTGAGATGGTTTGAAATAGCTTCCCTACATTCTGCTAGAGCTCACCCACGTTCAACTTTGGTAGGAGGCAGAACCGCCCCGCCCCAGCCCCCCCCTCGGACCTGCCGATAAAATACAGACGCCGTCCTACTTACCAACATTCAACTTGCAAACACTTGGATACAAACAAACAGGATCGCAACTTAAAATTGCATTCAGAGCGCTCCCTTTTGCCACAGTACACTGTCTACGTACAGTGTACTGTATTGTGTTTTAGGATGAAAAACCCTACAGTAACGTACTGATTTTATAACACAGTGCACTTAAACAGGCATGAAGAGCACGGTAACCCACTTGCAAACGGCCGTCTGGAACGTAACTCGTTTTCAAGTAGGGTGGTGTCTGTGTCACGCTCAATATGCAATTCTTGATACCACTGGGCACATTTTATGCAGGAGATAATGCAAACACCTGCCAATTACAGGCACTAAGAAAGCAATCAAGAAAAGAATGTCCTGTTATGGACTCTGGGCATTCTAAAACTGTATTCAGAATGGAGTACCCCAACTATGGATCATTCAGTAATTACAAGTGCAAGGCTCTTGTAATTAGAGAGTTGTCCTTGACGTACACTTCCACTGACAGCGTCACAGCTCCTTCGACCAAAATTATTAACCGGCTCAGCTAAATGAGAAATATGCATGCTACCACAGAAGTGGATGTTGTTAACGACAGGATTCTCCTGCTGTTGAGCAAACGTTCCGTGCAGAAAGCCAAAATGCTGTTTGATCTTGGAAGTGACCGGGTTAACATTTCTGGGGCTATAATTAATTTGAAGTCTCCATCTTCAGGACGTTACTTGCTTCATATTCCTACATGACCAGGCCAAGAGTTAGGTATAGCTACTGTATTGCAACAATTGCAAAGAAAACAGCTTTAAAAGCCCCACACACAATTTGGACAACCAAACTACGCTAATAAAACTATCTAAGACGCTGTAATTGAAAACTTCGAACTAGAGAGGGACACCAAACATGTATACGATCTACGTCCAGTCTGTCGCAAGTCTAAGTAAGCCAAACATTGACCTGTTGTCAGTAAATGCAATGGAATGTTATACATAATTTACGCCACAGGCTAAGCGCTGGGTCCTACGACGAGGACATTTGGTGCTGAAAGGGGAATTGAGCGTATAAAGGTTTGAAAGGAATAACAGGAATAGGATAACCTTCTGCAGTTGCTCTATGAAACAACTTTTAGGACAGGGTGGATAGCATGATAGCAAGCAACTCTTCACAACAAAGAACCTTATTAAGCAATGCCTACAGTGCACACTGTGAGGTGCACTGACAACGCTACCCCCCAAAATCAGAGGGACTCTTATCAAAGGGCTTCTTCAATCCTCAATTGGTCCATTTAGTGCGCCCACAAAACTTCGTACAGATAACAGTCCTCATTTCAACAACCATAAAATCAAAAAGCCTTACCACACACCTTGCACATACGCATCTTTGCAACATCTGCAGAGTCCGTAGGGCAGTGGGGTCTGTAACCAACTCTCTCTCTCTCGCTTTCTTCTTTACCGTTCCTATCCACTCTCCTCCTCACCATCTTCAAGTCGGCCATGGTAGCCAAATTTTCACCTGAAAAAAGAGAGGAGGTTAATGGTGCAAGGAAAGATAAATCCCAGATACTTTACCAAAGCAATGATTGAATATTACTATACGACTATTCACAAGCACTTTTTCTGAACGCATAATTACCACCTCAACTTGACACCAGATTTGGGAATCTGGTCTTTCTCATAAGTAACAAAGTCATTAAGTAACAGTACCATAACTTACAACCTGCACTCAAATATTTTCTAGATTTCCAATAAGCTGCAGTGTCAATTAAGTAACAAAAATGAAGGAAAAATATTTATCATCAAATGGAAACGACCACAGAAGCAATGGGTGTTTAGACAACCAAAAATGTGGGTTACATAACGTTATTGCAACTTTGGCATTCATACCAACAAACAACAAGGCACCCATTATAAAATACAAGCGTTTCAGAACTGTATCTTTACGTCCAGTTTATAAAAATACTCTTCCAAAATACTTTTACTTGAATCTGACCTTCATTTTTTTTAATGGATGCTGCAATCCAACACGACCTCAGCAAGTTACCATCGGATTTATCATCTCATAAAGCCTGCCGCTTCGGAGATGTGTTTTAGAGACGGTACAAAAAAATCATCGATAGGAACAACTTCATTCATTCTGACGCTTCATCAACGTCACCGTCCCTTAATGCCAAAGTGAGGAGGGACACTCCAACGCACTAAAACCCTCATAATGTCTTTGTGTGATTCTTAGCATGAAAATTAATCTGCTGAATAAAAGTGCTTCTAAGAATGGAATACAAAATTCAGGCAAGAGACCAAGCGCTGGGACCTACGAGGAGTTCGTTCAGCGCTGGAAGGGGAAACTGAGAAAAATGAAAAGGCTTGAAAGGTTAACAACTGCAATGTGAAACAATTGTCAGGTGAAGGTTGAGGAAAGTACATTAGAAGAAAGAGACTATGAATGGAGGTACAGTAAAAGGAATTAAAGGGGTTGCAGCATACAAGCGAGAGTACGGCAACTCTTCCAACCAAATCCTGTGGCTGTCTGAGTTTGTGTGTGTCAGACATCGAATTTGTTTTACACTTTCAACAAGAGAACACGGGCAGTCCCTGCGTTACAAAGGGCTCGGCTCAAGATGTTCCGAGCTTGTGACGCTTTTCAAGTATGTTCAGAAATTATTTCCCGGGTTATAACTCATGTTCTGGGTTTAAGACGCTGAGCCGACGGAAGAAATATGGCGCTTAAACGTCAGAATGGTCAAAATTTGGAGGTTTTTTCATGAAAAACTCAATTAAAATGCAGTTTGCGTCATTTACAAGACACCCAAATGATGAAAAGTAAGGTTTTCTTACGATTTTCAACGACACTTTGGGTTAAAACCATTCACAGCTTACGATGCGGCATCAGAACGGAACCACCATCGTAAGCCGGGGACGGCCTGTGCTTCATATTAATCTGAGCTTTTCATCAAATAAAACACAATATTTGTTAGCAAGAATCTCATATCCTACTGAAGATACCCAGATATCTATTTTGTAAGAAGCAAAGGAGGCCCTCTCTTGATGGTAGTGGGAAAGAAAGGAGTTAAAGAAGGTGGACAGCAGAGTGGGAGACAGGAAAATGGGGCGTCTATGAGGGCTCACAGGAAAGTCTAGAATTATTTCCTAATGGCTAATATACACTACATGAGGCATACTGCTGACACTACTCTCCTCAACCAGAAACTATTTAGTACTAATAAAGTAGCTGTTTGAAATGCTATAAAGTAGCTGTTTGAAATACTATTTCAATGTGACAGGATGATTTAAAACTACCACAAGAGGTAACATTAACGGAAATAGTGATTTAAGAGCAGGATGAAATATTTCCTGCGGGAAACTCACAATTAACCATCACTCTACAGTCAAATCTTTCTGCAAGTTTAAAACAACTTGAGAATATAACTGTCTATCTACCTGAGGACATGTGGTCTGTACGAAGGGTCTGTAGATGGAACGAGGACTTGACTCTACAGGAAACATGGACGGTGATTGTGTTAATGATCAGCCGCTTTTGCAGAGTCAATTCTTGAATGACGTCTCTCTGCCAAACATCTTCGTCACCATCAAACTCGCTGAAGCTGTGAATACAGAAGAATCTTTCAGTTTCTTCAAACATTTAGCTTTACAGGTGTTTATTTTCTACACCACAATACAGAATAAGCAAACTTTGAACAAATCTCTTCTCTTTATTAACAAGAGTGACCCCTAGTCATAAGGAACAAGCCCACAAAAGGGGCCACTGACTGAAATTAAAAGAAGCTTCCAAAATAAATGACAGCGTTCACTTGAGAGAGGTTACAGAATATAGGAAATACAAAATACAAAAGATAAATTATTAAATTAATAAGTAATAATATAAATGATTAAATAAATTGTTAAAATTCTATAAGAATTGTGAAATTCAAGAAGCCTCCAAAAATATTACAGCATTCATTTGAGAGAGGTTACAGAAGGTAATAGGAAATACACAAAGAAGGGATCAGTTGTTGGAAAATACAGAAGATAAACAATTAAACTAATAAAATAAAAATATAATTCATGAAATAAATAAAAATATAAATCATTAAAAGCATTAACATACTATACAGTATTCCAGAAACATTTTGAAACATAAAATCTTTTGTTTAGCTAAAAAATGTCAATTATTTTTTGGAAAATCAAACTCAGTTGTCAAAGCACACAAACCACAGCCTTTTCACTTTGCAATCTAAAATATTCTCCAACTGGTTCTCATTTTTTCCAGCAACGTCTCGTATCCCTTGCAAAGATTCTCAGCCTCTGTTAGGTTAGGTTGAGGAAAGCAAAGTTAGAATAGATCCCCTCTAAATGTTCCCTTAAAAATGAAATTATCAAAATTGTTTGCACAAGAATACATTACTGTATTCCTTTCTGAAAGGAGTACAAAAGATGTCGGTATATTGAACTTAATTTGCATACCACTCAGGAAGGGGCAATATGTCAAAAATAACAAGCAATTCAAACCATTTTCATTTACGACAGAAGGAAAAACAAGAAACGTTCAAATTTCTGAGATCAAAAGAAATAAAAATGTAATAATGTTAGAATTTAAAATCCTTGAACAAACTGACCAAGCAAATACAGAAATAAATGCTGTGATTTAACAGCATTTCCTCTGTGAAAAATACTGTACTGTAACTCACAAGGGTCACAAAACAACACCCTACTTTCAAAGACCGAGTCGGCTGGCCAGGGCCGTTTCACATACACATACAGGAAATGGATGATGCGCTTATGGCAATACTGACGGCAATTTACACGTACAGTTTTAAAACTGCAAATTCCCAAACGGCTACTTTCTTCCATGGGGAGTACTTATTTAGAGCTATTTAAAGATATTTAGAGCTATTTAAACCTATATATAGATATCTAAACTTTCTTAGAGCTATTTAAAGCCATATAGATCCAAATGCAACGATTGCAGATTGCAATTTAGCTGACTAGCCTTATGCCCACTGGTTGCCATGCCTCCTAAATTGATGGTAATTATCCCCTTAATTATGGTTAAAGTTTTTTTTATTATGTAATTATTCAATCCTAATTTAGCCATTATCATCATCCTACTTCCAAACTCTGGCTAGGATGGTCTGATTAGGACAGGCTAGGCTACCGGGGAACGTAGTTTTACCTGTAAAGTTAATTATATAAAATTAAAGTTAATTATGTAATAATGATGTGATTTTTCCCTTATTTAGGCTATTTAATCATTAGTGCCTATTTGTCTGTTTATTGGCTGTTTGGTGTCCGTCCTGGTACGAAATCAGCCGCTGGGCTATTAGTTTGGAAGTAGGACGACGATAATGACTAAATTAGGATTAAGTAATTAATTACATTATAAGAGAAACCGTAATTAAGGGGATAATTACCCTTAAGAGGTATGGCAACCAGCTGGCATAAGGCTAGTCATCTAAATTCCAATCTGAAATCATAGTATTTCGGTCTGTACGGCTTTAAATAGCTCTAAGAGAGTTTAAATAGATAGAGGTGGGTTTAAATAGCTCTAAATAAGTTGATTTAGAGCTAAATAAACGACGAGACGCGAGAGCACGCCATGAGGTCCATGGCCAGCCCCTGACGCCGGCTCTAGTCTTTCGCTCATTTAAGCTTAATTATAACGATAATTACGGTTATTTCCACACAGAAATGTCCACAATGACGTAATTAACTAATATTAATAAATCAATTAAACATTTATTCAAATAAAAAGCATAAATTACCTATTTCAAGACGTGAAAATCTTTTGTTTACCTTTCGGGGCAGATGGATGGCCACGGTGACGTCACAGCCCCGCCTTTATTTTTGCTTATTTCGAGGCCGTGCGCGCGCGTAGGCGAGCTTTTACGCACTCCAGTGATGAAATACTCATTTTAGTTGTTATATATAGTGATTTCATGGCTTTTAACATGATAATATTGGTTAAATTACCTATTTTGTCTCTGTTTTTCAACTTGATTGACAGTACAGCCCTTTTAATTGCGTTTTCGTAATATTTTGGTAATGCTTCTTAAGTATCGGACATTTTTAATAGTTATAATGATAATTTGATTATTCTTTAAAAGATAAAATATCATATATATTATTTTATATTTTATTTTATGAATAAAAATTACACTTTTATCAACAAAGTATAAATATTATTTCGATTATTCTTTGAGTCACTACAGTTTTATAGACGACATGTCTAACCTATCATATGGAGACTTCAGCAGGTGTCATTAGACACCCAAGATTTGGCGCTTTTCCTAATATTTCGGTCATGTCTCATATATAAAAAACCACTTATGATAACTATAATGGCGATATAATCAGTCTTTAAAGCTTAAATTTATTTATTATAATGATTTTATTAAATTTTATGAAGAAAATTATGTATTTATTGACAAATTATTAATATAAATTTGATCAGTCTTGGAATCACTATTCACTACAGCCTTACTTTTCAAGGTCAACTCCATTTTCAAGGTCAATTTTGACAGCTGGGGATATTGCATTAAATGGCTTTTAAATTGATCAATTTTTTAGGTTCATGTTAATGAATTAGAAGGCACTGGGCTTTAAAAGAACTTTAAATGAGACTTTAGCTTTTTTTATGAACTAATGAATTAAAAGGGATATTTGTATTTATGTGAATATACTCTAGAGGTCATTTGGCATAAAAGACATATTCTTAAAATGGCTTCTCAAGATCATTGTAAATTTATGCAAAGGGATATTAGGCAGCAAGTAAACGCTAATTGTTTTTATGGGGAAATTTAAAGTATATATTCATATATTTCATGACTGACCCATGAATTAACTTTAATTTTAACTTAAGCAATAATTAACATTAAAAATAATTAGATTTAATGACATCAACTTTTTTTTTTTTTTGCTTAAATTTAGGTAAGAGGGGGGCCACTTGTGACCGGCCCACCACCTAGTGGTGTGATGATGGAACTAAGCTTTATAAAGCTTACTTTATTCTTTTTCACAGCCCTTGGGACCATTATTCAGAGGTGAAGAGAAGGACCCACAAATTTAAGTAAATCAGTTCTCCTGTGATTGCTGTCTAGGTCCTCTGATAGAAGCCATCTTACCCTCTGGAAGTTAAAGCTCTGGAAATCCAGTTTCTGCTGTTTTATGGAACCTCTGTGACAAGACTGATTTCTGCTGTGCTTTGGAGTGTTGCTGTACTGATATCTGCTGTTTCAAGTGCTGTTCATAGCTGACTTGTTGGTTGCTGTGTGGGAAGAATTGAAGCTTGGCTGTGCTGGTGGAATATGGCCAATGTCTGTTTGATAATACTCCACTAGTACAGGTGGATTGAATGAGCTAATGATTTATTTAAAGTACTTAGTGTTATTGTCTTAAGGCTGCCATACTCTAGGAATTGCAAGGGTTTGTGGATCTGCTGTGTATAAAGCATCCAATGTACTATGTTGAACTTCAGAGTCTTCTATAATGCAATTATTGAAGGGAGCTTTTATAGATTCTGTTGTGCTTGTGTACAACCTGACACTCTTTATCTGGAGAATTTTGTTATTACCTCTAGTATATCTAAATTTTTTGCTGTTTGAAGTGTTACCAGACTACTTTTAAAGGAACTATTTCCCAACCTTTTAAATTTATTGCATTTTTGTTTTTGGCTCTTGGTGTTACAAAGCTATTTTAATAGATATTGAGCTATCTACAACTGTATTACATTACATGAATATTTGTTACTTTATTACAAGAGTTATTTAAAATTACTGCTAATATTTTTTACCCTTTTTCTCGTCCAATGAGTAATGAGTAAGCAATCTGTCAAACTGAAAACAAATCTACCACAGGATTAAAGGGTCAATGATGAGATCCTGAAGTGATTAAATTTTGTGTATGGTCAAAGTGATCAGTTTACTTGTAAGCCTTTTCACTAAGGTGTAACAGAAAGGTAATTGGTTGATGGAAAAATACTTGTCTTTGCTGAAGTTGAGTAGAGGTCTGAATCACCTTGCTCATGGGCCCAAGTATTGCAGAAAGTGAAATATTAGTTTTTTTATAACTAAGTTTTCACATGCATAGCTCAACCTGTTGAGTGAACCTTCATTTTTGGCAGTGTAGAGCTAACAAAGTTAAATACTAGCAGTTTTTCAGAACTAGGTTTGCACATGCATAGCTCAAAACCTGTTGATTGAACCTTCAATTTTGGTGTAGAGCTATTCTTGGAAATTTGACGTTTTAGCTCTGAACAGAGTATACAGCTATCCCCTGTAACTGTACTATATATGAAGAAAGGCTTTTCTTTGAAAGCTGACAGAAATTTAACATTTAAAGAAGTTTATGATTTGTGGGTAAGGTTTGTAAGTGTAAGGTGCAGATATACTTACACCCCTGGTAAATCAACACACCTTGAGTTTGTATGTTCAACTGATAATGAATAGAGATTTGTCTACACATATCTACCAAGCACTTAGACTTTAAAAGGTAAAATGGTTTGCTGACAAGTCATGAAACCACACAATTACACTTGAGACACAGACATAACTTACAATGAAATTTGTCATATCATCCTGGACTTAAAATGTCCAAGTGCTAATTGGAATTGCAGTATGTCATAACTCTTAATGAACAATTGTCAGTAATAAAATGCTAAATTGAATTTAACTTTTATATTCTTTGCTTTACATAGAATTATAGAAATATAGATGGAGAAATTCATTATTAATAGACAAATGGCAAAAAGGTTTGACAATATGTATTAAGAACCATTAAAATTAACCTGATTCAGATCAAAACTGGTTTTTAATGAAGGCAAAAATGAATCTGAACATTTGACAACATTCCAACACCATTAATTGATGATTACAAGGTAAGATTTTCATCAGCTATATAATTTTGCACTGTGGGGAGGGTGTGCAAATAAAATTTTCAACTTATCACAAGGCTTTATAAAGATATGCCAACTGGGCATTGAGTTGAAAACTCAATTCTTACAATTGTAACAATTTATAACAAGTGAACATCAATCACTGACTTGCAAAAGCAACTTTCCACACTCTAAAATAATGGGAACACAGAAAAGTACAAAAATACCGTAATAATCATTAAAAAATTACAGTACACAGCGCTTACAAAAACACTTTAAAAATACAAAATTACAAGGCCAATTGTACATTATACTTTATGTCAGTTTCACAGACAATTTTGAACTTGAAAAAGGTCCTGCATTGGAAACAGCAACATATGCAATAAGACCATCTGAGTTATACAAAAAGACCATTTCAGAGTTTAACAGACAAATGAACAAAGAGATTTCTAGAATTCTAGATGGAATCTAGATGCTGGTACTCCCCCGAGTGAGGCTACAGTTGATGAGAAGACCACTGGAAGGTCTTCGAAGCTTCGCCTCAGCGGTGCAATAACGTTGTACCAATCACCATCGGCACGATGCTCAATATCTGCAACAAAGAAATTGTGTAAATACACAGAGCACTCAAGATCAAATCACGAGCAAAAAACAGACTTAAAACTGGGGAATTCAAAGATGGAGTCTGACAAATCTTTTGAGAAGGCCCTCTCAACTTTTTCAGAGGCTACACCGTAAAAACAACAAATAACTCAACCTTGGGCATCGTCTTTCAAGGTCGCACAAGAGGAAAACGATACGTTCAACTAACACAGAAGTTTCAGATCACTGGGTCATGATTCTAGACAACAACAGGGCTTGGTCAAAAGACTTGGTCAAAGATTTGTTGATAAACCAGAGGTCACAATTAGAACAAGGTCATGATAAAGAATTTGAAGCAAGGAAAAATAACTGAGGGCCAAAGAGACATGCCACAGAACAGATGCCAGTCTACAGAAGTACCCAAACTGTATGCAGAAAGTTGAGAATTTACAGACATTCAAAATGCAATAAACTGATTGCCGATTGGGCCCTTTGACCCCATCATTCATAAATTGCATATTTTTTCAATGAAAGCTTCCAGTCAGGGCAACCCCAGGTACTTTACAGAGCTAAAAGTGACCCTCCGTCCTGCCGTGCGATTTCCCAGAAGTCGATGCTTCTCCAAGCAATCTCTAATTCGCCTTTTCTTACATTTATTGCTTTCTGTTATTCCTCTTTCTGTCTTCATGTGATAACGTTTGTCTGCAACGTACAGGAAGGCCAATGCAACGGCAGTGTACGGCAATGCCCAAACATTTCCAAGGGGCATTTGATGTTCCAGTAATCCCGGAATACTGAAATACCCTCAGGCAAAGAGCAGACCGATACCCGTCTTGCTAAAAGGAGCAGAGACGATGCCCGAAAAAGTCCCAAAGGGTAAAGTGTAGAAGTTATTCGGAAAGAAACGACTTCCTTCGTAAACACCAAAACCTGATTGTTTTTACTATTGTTGTTCAGGAGATGAAACATGAAGTGTTGCTAATCCTGATACCAATTCTGATAGCAATAGTGATACCAATTTGATAGCAGAAGTGATACCAATTATGATACCAATTCTGATAGCAATAGTGATACCAATTCTGATAGCAATAGTGATACCAGTCCTGATACCAATTCTGATAGCAGAAGTGATACCAATTCTGATAGCAATAGTGATACCAATCCTGACACCAATTCTAATAGCAATAGTGATACCAATCCTGATACCAATTATGATAGCAATAGTGATACCAATTCTGATAGCAATAGTGATACCAATTCTGATAGCAATAGTGATACCAATCCTGACACCAATTCTGATAGCAATAGTGATACCAATCCTGACACCAATTCTAATAGCAATAGTGATACCAATCCTGATACCAATTATGATAGCAATAGTGATACCAATTCTGATAGCAATAGTGATACCAATCCTGACACCAATTCTGATAGCAATAGTGACACCAATTCTGATAGCAATAGTGATACCAATCCTGATACCAATTATGATAGCAATAGTGATACCAATTCTGATAGCAATAGTGATACCAATCCTGACACCCAATTCTGATAACAATAGTGACACCAATTCTGATAACAATAGTGATACCAATCCTGATACCAATTCTGATAGCAATGATGATACCAATTCTGATAGCAATGGTGATACCAATCCTGATACCAATTCTGATAGCAATGATGATACCAATTCTGATAGCAATGGTGGATACCAGTCCTGATACCAATTCTGATAGCAGAAGTGATACCAATTATGATACCAATTCTGATAGCAATGGTGATACCAGTCCTGATACCAATTCTGATAGCAGAAGTGATACCAATTATGATACCAATTCTGATAGCAATGGGTGATACCAGTTCTGATAGCAATAGTGATACCAGTCCTGATACCAATTCTGATAGCAAAGTGATACCAATTCTGATAGCTGAAATGATACAAATTATGATACCAATTCTGATAGCAATAGTGATACTGATTCTGATAGCAATAATGATACCAGTCCCTGATACAAATTCTGATAGGGAAATAGTGATACCAATCCAGACACCAATTCTGAAAGCAAAAGCGATACCAATCCTCTCAACACCACATCCTGAGCAGAGGAACCAAACGACCCATGTCGACCTGAGGGCAGACGAGAAAACAAATAAAAAACGTTCAAAACAATGACACCGACAATTAGGAAACGACAACGAAAAGGTACCACAAAAGGTACGAGGAACGTCGACGTGAAGTTGCGGCTTTCGCTTATTTCGAGACCAAATTTTGCCGCAAACGTACGAGTCAGCATATGAAATGGGAACACGGAAGAGAATATCAGTAATGATAATAATAATTACCAAGAAATAAAGTAATGAATAAACTACATACAGAAAAGACCTTCAAAGTATAAGGACAAAGGTTCGCGACGCTTTTTAACCTGTTAAGCGTCACCCACTGTAATAATACGTTTACTGCGATCTACTCGGTAGCGCCTTCAACGGGATATTACGTTCAAGACTTTAACTCTGCTTTTCAAGCTGTCAGCCCCGTAATAATACGTTTTACTTGTATAGAAAATGTTGGAACATCATTTGGTAACACTCTCAGAACACGTAAGCTGTAATTGATGACTTATTTCAGTTGGTCGCGTTGATGCCTAGATGACTATTTTTTTTTCAGTACGCTTCGGGCGTTTTCAGAGACAACACGGTGTTTACGTCGTTCTCAATGAATGTCACAAGAGAGGAGGCGTATGTCTTCAGTTGAGATAAATCAAATCCTAGACGAGGTGTCTGATACTGAAGACATATTTGATGATGAGAGCTCTAGTTCTGAATCCTCCATGATGAGGATATTGAAGAAACAAACTTTCTTCTTCCAATAGCGGAAGTGAAGATGACTTCTCATTGCCGAGTGACTGGACTCCGAGAGAGAGAGAGAGAGAGAGAGAGAGAGAGAGAGAGAGAGAGAGAGAGAGAGAGAGAGAGAGAGAAGAGAGAGAGAGAGAGAGAGAGAGAGAGAGAGAGAGAGAGAGAGAGAGAGAGAGAGAGAGAGAGAGAGAGAGAGAGAGAGAGAGAGAGAGAGATGAGAGAGAGAGAGAGAGAGAGAGAGAGAGAGAGAGAGAGAGAGAGAGAGAGAGAGAGATATCCCTTTACTTTCGTTGCTGATCCCGGCGTGAAATTTTCAGTTGAGGATAAAGAGAATCCATTAGAATTTTTGAGAAATAATTTGATGATGAAATCATTGATTACCTCGTGAAAGAAACAAACAGATTTGCAAATCAGTTTCTAGATGAGAATGTAGAACATTTGTCTCCACAATCACGAGTACATAGATGGATTGTGTGTAGCCCCCTGCTTTAGAGATTGGCATACGAAAGAATAATAGTGCATGTATGTACAACACTTTTCATTCAGTATTTTGTAGTCTTATGAAATAAAATAATAGTAGTAGTAATAGTTTTTTATCCTATCATTTAATAAAATTCCTACTCTTAACTACAGTACGAATTATAAGCATAAAATTAATTGCAAGAAAAAGCGTGACGGTATGTTAGCAGCGAGCTCATCCGGGGGGGACGCTTAACAGGTTAATAACGTCAAAGACTTTCAGACTTGAAAATCACCGTGCTGGAACAACGGCATCGAAGTCTCGACCTTCCAGAATTCAACAGCAAATGAACAAGAGAATTCCAGTACAGAATTTAGAAGCCTTTTCTATCGATATCTGATAAATCTAGAAGCTTTTTCCATCTACATATGATAACGTCTGTCTACAACGTACAAGACCGCCGTAATGGCCGACGTCCCCATCTCCCAAAACCTTTCTAAGGACCTTCGTCTTTCCAGTGACACCAAAAAATGGAATCCTGAAATACCACCAGTTAAACAGGAGTCCAGGAACTCTCTTAGAAGCAGAAGCGATAAATGAACGAGTTCTAAATGGCAGGTAACATTTCCGAAAAGAAACGACTGCTCGCACAAACACCAACAAGCAAATGGGTTCCAGTTTATGACATTCCAGCTTCATTTGAAGCCTTCGTTTTTTGGGAATCGGTCCACCACCTATCTGACAATGGTGTCAGCATTAGGAATAGTGGCGGCACTTACGTAATATGATTCTGTGTCCGCTGGGGTCCATAAGGTGATTCCCGATTGCATCTTCTTTTAACATTTTCTTATTGAAAAGGACCTGAAAAAATGGAATATATCAAATCTGCTGAACAAGAATGCCTCTACTAACTAGATTATTATTATTATTATTATTACTATTATTATTATTCAGAAGAGGAAGAACCCCTATTCATATGGAACAAGAAGCCCACCAAAGGGTCCACTGCCTTGAAATTGAAGCTTCCAAAGAATATTAAAATTAATAAATAGATAAAAATGTATTAAAATGCCTTGAAATTGAAGCTTCCAAAGAATATTAAAATTAATAAATAGATAAAAATGTATTAAAATACCAAGAGAATAGCATTAGGTTAGTAATGAATTTCATCTTCGTTGAACTTTTGAAGTTCTAATCGCAGGATGTCCTCGGAAGGGAGCCTGTTCCACAGCCCAACGGCGTGAGGAACAAAGGACCTCTGGAACTCTGGAGAAGTTCGACAGGGACCGAACTCTCTAACGACTAAGAATAATACCACATCCATCTTGACGTGTCCAAGTCACGTACAGCAAGAAGAGCTGACAGTGTCGTTTGTCTACGACAATAACCGATTATAAGTTGAAAACCGTCAGGAAACCTCACAGAAACTATCACTCTTGGCAGAGACAAACACAGACGCCGTCCTACTCACAAACGAGTTACGTTCCGGACAGACGTTTGTACTTTCGAATTGTTTGTAAACTGGTTACTGTACTCTTCGTGCTTATTCAAGTACAGGACGTTGCAAAATCAAGACAGTACTATACGTGTTCGAATCCTAAAACGCATTACGCTGTACAAACAGAACAGGCACGCTGTACAAAATCTGAACCAAAGACTATATACCGAAGGAAGATAGGAAGGTTCAAAATACGAATGTTAATATACTAGTTGCCAACTCCAAAGTGAACACAATAGTTTGACCGCTCAGTGTTCGGATGGGGTTGTAGGTATATCGCATGTCGTCTGGTTGTTTATATTTAGAATTTGACAGTTGACACACATGAAATATGTGCTACTAATCAGTAAGCCCCACTGATATTGGATATAAGATTAGGGCAAGGCATCCGCAGTACATTTTTCTGTTTCAAACTTTATTTTTTTTTAAAAGTTTACTGAGTAACTTAATGGCTTCATCACACTCAAACCAGCAACCAAGCAGTGCTTTGCCAATTCAGGAGTGTTAAGAGAATAAAAAAGTGTTGGTTTAGAGAGTAAAAGTGTTCAGGGTATGTCAATGAAAGTATAGCCCACAAGGTTAGAAAAAACTTCCAAATTCCTAACCGAAACTGATTAGTGTTGCAGCAAACATGCCGATAGATGTCCAGAGGTTAGACAGATTTAGTATCGGCGACGATCCAAAATCAGCGGGTAAAAGATCGAAAAAGTGGAGAAGCAGCTTCCAAATTTATTTAGAAGCACTGGGGAAAATGGATAAAAATCAGCAGAAACCATTGTTACTTCACACTGCAGGTTTAGAAGTTCGGGAAGTTTACAGAAGACAAGTGAAGGGCTCACAAATCCATTTGCTCCTCAAGCAAAATATGGACTTTGAATGTTATCAGCTCGTCGAAGCCTCACAAGAATCAGGTGAGACAGCAGATTCATTTGTGACTGGGTTAAGGAAATGAGCTTCAACTTGTGAATCTGGAGATCTAGACCAGAGGTTCATAGAGCAAATTATAGTAAAGACTAACTCACAAGAGCTTAGGAAGACATTGCTTGCAAGAAAGTTCTAGAAATAGCAAGTGCACACGAGTAGCCGAGTCACAGCCAAGGAAATACGTTTGGCTGTAGCTCCGAAAACAGCCATAGGATTTCCTAAAAAATAATCTCGATGTGATTCCCACAAAAAGTTACTTTGCATTGCTTAACCTAACCTAACCCAACCTAACCTAACCTAACCTAACTTTTAAAGTGATGCGTTCAAGAGTGCTGTAGTAGAATGTTTTTCTGTATGCTGGTGAAATAGGATGGCATAACATATAGTATTATATGTTCACCTAGATGCTTGATATGGACGAACCTCATCCAAATTTTTCATCAGTGAGACATATTTTTTCTACATAAAAATTTTTCCATGTGCAATTTTGGACGTATCTATTCACATATGTATGAATGTCTTTCATAATTTATATAACTGCAGTGCATAATTTAGTAGAATGACTTTTGTGTGCTATATTTTTGTGTATATATTTATATACACTATATTTTGTATAATGCACTTCTTGTTGAAATACATATTTTCAGATACATCAATAGATTTATCTACACCACCAAGCAAATTATACATCAATCTGGTTGGTGACTTATCCACAACGAGAATTTGCACAACCTTGAATATAGTTAATCTGAGATAAGAGCTTCATCCTTGAAACATGGTAAATGGTCTATGCTTTTGGTAAATATTACAGTTTTGCTTTTACTGACTAGAATTCATATCGTAGGTAAAGATTGACCTTTAAGATTTTGCCATATTATGCTACATATATATTCACTTTGTCTTCAGTGAAAAAGTGTTAGACTAATAGCTGTATTATGGCTACAGGGTTCATCTATCAACTGACCAGGGAACATTCCAAAGAAGATTGTGAAAATATTGAATTAAGTGAAAATGTTCAATCACATATTGGTAAGAAAATTTTGTTTAGTAGTGCTTTTGTATATATTTATGCATAAAATACTTATGATTTGACCACCCAAATGAAAAAGTATAATATGGCATACGTTTCATTTCATATTATTTGCGTTTCCAGAATTTACTGATGGTTATCCAAAGGCTACTGGCAGTGAAGTGTACAGTAATGCCACAGTAACAAGCATTATGGATAATATTAGTTGTATTGCTACAAGTGTTAGTCCTACTACAACTATTATGACTGCTAGACCTGCATTTGCTACTAATACTGCTGCTACTACTACAACTACTACTAATGATGATGATGTTGAGTGTAGTTCTCAAAGCCTGAAATACAGTATGATGTTACCATGAATCAATTTTTTTAAGAGATCAAAACAAATATTTTTCCACAATAAATGGTCAGTTCTGAAATACAATTAAATAAATAAATAAGTTTTAAAAATTTATATATATATATATATATATATATATATATATATATATATATATATATATATATATATATATATATATATATATATATATAAAATTTAATAGTTATTCTTATGTTTGTACCAATTGTTTTTGCACTGGACAAATATATAAGTGGCACAGCTATAGAATTTTTTAAAACAATTGAAATTAGCAGGTGTCTCCAAATATGGTAGGAGATATTCACTTTCTCAAAAACGTTCTTCTCTTGGACTTTATTTCAAAAGTCCCAGAGCATATAACTTTATCAGCAAGATATTTACTTTACCAACAACGAGAATGCTGAGGTACTGGGTATCCAAGATTGATTTTAATGTTGGCTGGAATGAGTCCGTTTTTAAATTGTTAAAGCAGAAAGCTTTATCAATGAATGAAAATGATAAATACTGTGGCATTACATTTGATGCTATATCCCCTTAAATCTGATGTACAGTTCAACATAAGTAAAGCTGTGGTGGGAGGGATTTGAAGATCTTGGCCAGTATGGCAAAGGGCAAGACCCAGCTCAATATGCCATGGTCTTCATGGCAAAAGGCTTGGCTTCCAAATGGAAGCAAGTACTGGGCTATTTTTTATTGCAAAATCTATTAAAAGGTGATACCTTAATGTATATGGTAGCTGACCTGTATTGGTAAATTAAAGAATGTATGTTTATACCCAACATTTTTGGTATGTGACCAAGATCCTAATAACAGAAGGTTGTTTAAAAATCTTAACATTTCCATACAAAAACCTTTTTTCTGACATGAAGGTGAAAATGTGTATTTCTTTCATGATACACCACACCTTTTGAAAAGTATCAGAAACAATTTTAAGAAATATGACATACAAGTTGGTGGGCAAAAAGTGTCATGGAAATGTATAGAGAAATTTTCTGAAGCAGATTCTCAGATGTGGCTACGGTTAGCACCAAAACTCACAGCATCACATGTCTGCAACACCGGTTTTGATAAAACGAGAGTGAATGTAGCTGCACAGGTGTTTAGCCGTATTGTAGCAGCTGGTTTATTTACACACGCAGCATTAGGGGCATTACTGCAAGAAGTGGAAAATACAGCAGTATTTGTAAATGATATTGATGAATTGTTTGACGTATTTAACAGCAGCTGCGTATTTCATTTTAAAGAGAGGAAATGTGCAATTAGTGATAGTAATATTAATTTTTTATCTGAAAAGGCTGATATGCTGTCAAGCTTAACTTTTATTGGAACTAAAAGTAATATTCCATGTATAGATGGTTGGCTTTTAACATCTCTAGCCTTAAATGTATGGAACCAGATGAAGGATAGGGGTTTTAATTCCTTTTAACTAACAGGATAAATCAAGATTGTCTTGAAAATTTCTTTAGTGGACTACGAAGTTCATATAAAATTAAAACCTCAATAAAAAATGCTCTATGTAACACTCTCATGAAAAATAATGTTAACGGAAACTGCATAGATGATAACACGCCAACACTGCAATATTTGAAGATCTGTGACTTAGAAACTAAACTTAATAAAAAGTATTTTGAAAATAAAGATATTGTTAATTAGATTGCCCTGCGACAGATGAGGAACAGGTCCAAGAATTTGTTGAAAATCTTTGGAAGGTCCAGTTGGCAATTCACCAGTAGATTTGATAATTGATGACCTGAAGATGATGATGAATCCCTTAAAGCAATTCAGGAATTTGTTTCAAGCTTCAACCCAAATGATGATGATAATGCTGAGACAGAACAGTAGTGACAAAATCTATTCCTGACAATAGTATTGACACACCTAAGGGCAATATATCTGATCATAGGCGCAACTTGATAGAGAAAAATGCAGCAACTTACACGGCAGGGATATGATTCTTATCTGTGAAGATGGAAAAGATTTTGATCAAATAATTTGACCTTGTTTCGGGGAAATAAAGATATGGAAACAAGAAGAAGGCTATGGTATCCAAGTACTATTATAACTAACATTATTAATGATTATGAATGTGCATTTCAAAGTAATATTGTAGAGTCAATAATGAAAGACAATGTAAAACATAATTTAACTCAAGTTATTAAACAAATTAATGTAGATAACCTCAGCGTTTGTGATGGACATATTTTAAAAATGCGTATATATTATTTGTTAAATTTCTCAACAGAACATTAAGGAAATGAAAACACAGTGGTAATAATTACTCAGGTCCCCGTAAAAATAGAAAACGAACAAAGATTTCACATATTTGATATAATTTGACTAAGGTTCATGTTATAGAGTAGTCTATGCAATGTATTTTTTTTTTTGTCATAAAGACATTAAAATAATATATTTCTCAGGAGCTGACATATTTGGCGTTAGGAACACGTTCAGTGGTATGTATTAGATTTAACTTTGATTTAACTTATAAGTGCATGAATATTTCAGCATGTTTGCACACCTGAGTAGCATTACAGGAGTATACGGTGCTGCTTCAACATCTTATTTTGTTAGAGTGTAATTCTTGAAGAAAACCTTTTTTTAGTATTATGTTTTTCTCATATTTATAATTATATTAGAGTTTATTTGCATGTAATTCATCATGCAATTTTGGTTTGCTTGTATGTTATTTTTTTGGTTTACGATTTTTATATGTGCAATATTATTTACTGAGTTATTTTTTTTCTTATTTATGTATAATTTATTAAAGTTCACTTGCATGTGATTTATCTTGCATTTTAATTACTTTTATGTGTGATACAATTTTGTGAGTTATTTGTTCCTTTTGTTTGTATATTTATACATCTATTAGTTTATATTACTAAAGAGTATACATGAGTGCATCACGCATTTCCGTTTCAATAAAAATAAAAATTACAATTGTGTTTTGTATACACCTAATATCTCCATTCTACAGTGGCCTACAAACTGTAATTAAATGTATGCCTACACATATGCACTTGTGGCTAAGTTTAACAAATCAAATATACAGTATGTTTTACTTTATTCGAACATGATATTGTATAGAACGTTTTAAAAATGACTGTAATAGATAATACTTAAATTTGCAAGAAAATAACTAAATTATAAGAGATATAGCTATTAAGTTTCTGAAAAATAGACTGAGAAACGTAAGGATATGTATTCTTAATCTATATATGTACCTATTTGTACATTTGCAATTTAGTTATCTAAAATTTAAGAATGTCATAAAAGTAAGAATATAATATACTGACGTAGTCATTGCAAATTATGAACAAATATGTCGCAAAATTTACAATCGAATTCCATCCTATATTCCCGTAAGCATTACCGCTCTGAATGTTTAACCTAATATCACTCAAATGTGTGTGCAAAAAAAGACGCCAGATACTCCCATGCGAAATGAATGGCTCCATCTAATGAGTATATAGTCTTTGATCTGACCTTACCGAATTCACAGGTGGCAAAGGGGGTGCGCTGAAAATAATTTTAAATTGAGGTCCTGTTTGTTTGTCCCTCTGAATGTTTGTGAGTGGGTGGCGTCTGTACACAAGCACAAACACTGACCAGAAACTATTTGCGTATCGTTACACGAACCCAGCAAAGGACTGGGCCCAATGTTCCCAAAGATACAGGGTAAACCAGAAAGACAATATATATGGAATCAACAGACCATGTTCGTACAAATTGCAGTTTGCTTGCAAGATGAAAATGAGTCATTAAATGAATTAGCAAGAAGCTGCACCAGAAGTCTTAGTTCTCGTTGGGTTCACACACTGAAATCTTGTTCAAAGTATAAACCCTTAGATTTACTTAGACTGAAACTAATGTTTTTATGACATAAAACAAGTTTACCATATCAAATTTATCAATCATATTATGCCTATCATTGTTTATCAGACTGAGATAACAGGCTTATGTGCCCAGTGGTTGAAAATCCCGCCATCTTGTGACTTCTTTGAGAAAGACTTCCACATTTCTTGAAGCTGCCAATCAAATGGAATGGAACGGAATAAAAAATTTAGGCCACAGGCCAAGTGCTGGGACACACAAGGTCATTCAGTGCTTCAAGGAAAACCGAGAGCGAAGAGGTTTGAAAGGTGCAACAAGAGGAACACCTTCTGCAGGAGAGAGTTCAAAGCCGCCAGGCTTCTTCTTCTCCGGCAGGCAGGACCGAGATGTCCCTCAAGCCTGAAGATGCTTTAACGAGGTTCTGCCGTTGCTGTGACGTCTCTGAAAAGTAATTACTGCGGGAAAATATTTGGTCGAGAAGATGGCGGACTGGGGGCACAGACCCCTTGCAGTTTATTTCAGAGAAAGCGCCCCTCAGTTTGGAAAAAGCAATTGGGAATACTTGGAATGTTGCAAATAAAACAGCAGACGTTGACAAAGCAACCAGTCATGTTGCAAATGCAAGACTGGCGAAGACCTCTCTGACGGAGGGTCCTCTGAATGTGTCGATGTTGCAACCAGCCATCTTGCAAATTGCAAGACTGGCAAAGACCTTAAGATCCTGGTAGGTAGACCAACAGAGGAAGGACATTTAGCAAACAGAAAGAGTACAACTGTATTCCTACATTCTCTGGAGAGGATTCCCTGTTGGAATGGAATGGAATACTATACAAAATCTGGGCCAAGGGCCAAGTGCTGGGACCTACGACGAGGTCATTCGAGGAAGAAAGAGAAACTGAAGAGAATAAAAAGGGTTGAGAAGCGTAATGGGAGGAGGAAATCATTCGCATTTGAAGCCCCATGAATCAATTGTCAGGAGAAGGTTGAGGAATGTAAGATGGAGGAGAGAGAGAATCTGAGTGGAGGTACAGTCAAAGGAATGAATAAATAGATAAAAATGTATTCAAATACCAGGAGAATAGCATTAGGGTAGTAATGCGCTGCATCTTCGCTTGAACTTTTGAAGTTCTAATTGCAGGACGTCCTCTCAGGGAGACTGTTCCACAGTCCAACAGTGTGAGGAATAAAGGACCTCTGGAACTTTGGAGAAGTTCTACAGTGAGGTACATTTACTGCATATTGGTGCTTCTGCTGTCCTGAACAGAAAATGTACCTTGCGCAAATGGCAGGAGCCTTCAGAACAGAACAAGTCAGGCTTACCACAATGCCTTCATAAGAGTTAGTCCCTCACAGGTCATGATAAACTGGAGATATAAATAAATAAAAATAAATAAATAAATAAAAATAAATAAATGAAAATAAATAAATAAATAAAAATAGATAAACAAAAAATATATAAATAAAAATAAATAAATAAATAAAAATAAATACAAATAAATAAAAATAAATAAATAAAAAAAAATAAATAAATAAAAATAAATACAAATAAATAGGAAATGTTGCAACGTCTACAGCCTTGAGGGTAACGGCTGATAATGTTAAAGAATGGCCTCCCTTGATGCAACGAGTCTTTCTGTAAGTAACAAATATGCATGACTGAAGACAAGAATATATTGGTGATAGAAAGACGATAGCAGATAATTGTGGGTGTCAAAAAAATAGGACCAGGCTACTTAAAAGGGCAAGGACACCACATGACCCTGGGAACAGCCATCCGCTCTGTCCAATGACCAAAAAAGTGGATGAGATAAGAGAGGAAAGGAAATGAACAGAAAAAGATCGCTTACCCAAGAGGCAGAGGACAGTAGTCGATTGGTGGTTCCTTGTGCTCGAAACTCTGCCAAATCTGAGGTTGCGTTCAGCCTCCATTGTGGTACTGAAGGCCGAAAACGGGTATGGGGATGGGAGGAGATCTGAAAAAAGTATAAAAATTCAATAGAGGAATAATAATAATAATAATAATAATAATAATAATAATAATAATAATAACAGAACTACTCATTTCCTCTGGACCAACACTGACCAAATTTACGAGACGTGAACACAAGCCAACCTGACTTACTCTGTGAACAAAGAAGACAGTGACGAATGGGAAGACAGCGTGATGCATGAGAGTACCTTCAAGACTCACATCACAAAGTCCCGGGGGCAATCAACGGGGAAACAGCAGTGGGGTGACGTGCCTCCTCCAGGGGAAACGAAATGGGCTGAGCCACCTGTCCTGCTGCCCCCTGGGCCATTCCGTTCGCTTAACCTGAGAGCAATGGAAAAGGTGTCAGCATCACACACATGGAAAAGCTTCGGAAACATTTTGACGAATGCTATTCAAACGCCTCATTTAAACGAATGTTAATGAGAACTGTACACAAACCACTGCTCTTTTCAACTCTGCAATCTAAAATATTCTTACACACGCTCGGCTGTGTTGCAGCCACTGTGCAACGAGGTCTGATTTCCCCTGTGAATTCAAGCACACATTCCTTTCTCACAATCGGCATTTCAGAACCCCATACCTCGAGTCTTTTCGTCAATTAGGACTCCTCCTGCGTCTTTGTTAATCAGCAATACACTGCTTAATCAAAAGCGCACCAAAGGCAAAGCGTCCTAGATAAGGTAAGATTAGGTTAGGATTAAAGGTCGATCTACAGGGCACCTCCGCACGCATTCTTGCCTCGGAAATTGATTTTTCATGCACTTTTAGCATTGCTGAAGGAGTTGGTGGAATTTTTTTTTGGTCAATTGTTATTAACCTCTCGTTTCTATCCAACGTGGCTGGGGACCCTGTGGGAACGCAGGGTCTTGGCTGGGGGAAATTGCACGGAGAGAGACCGGACTGTCATGTTACTGTTATGGAATGATTCCCCACATGCCCAAGTCATTACGGGAGCCGTATGTTCAAGAAGGGATTGGGAAGGAAACCTATTATAAAAAGAATTATACCAAACTGACGTAAATACCATAGAAGAAGGATGCAGGAGATGACGCAAAAAGCAATTATGGACACTAAGAAAGCAATCAAGCAATTCCAGACACTAAGAGAGCAATCGAGAAAAGAAAGTGCTGTTCTGGACCGGACATTCTAAAACTGCGCTTGCAATGGAGTGCCTCAACTAAGGTGACCTCAGTCATTACAAGCGCGAGGCTATTTTAGAGAGCTGGCCTTGACGTACGCTTTCGCCGACAGTGTCGTATCTCCCTCGATCAGAATTATTAATCTGCACGGCTAAATGCATGCAACCATTGCAAACAGGAAAGCAGAAACGCTGAATAATCTTGCAAGCGACCAGGTTGCAATTTCTGGAGCTATACAATAGATTTGAAATCTCCATCTACAGGATGTTACTTGCTTCAGATTCCTACATGACCAGGCCAAGAGTTAGGTATAGCTGCTGTGCTAGCAATTCACTGCAACAATTGCAATGAAAAGCCCCACACACAATTTGGACACCCAAAACCAAGCTAATTAAACCATTTAAAGACTCTGCAATTGAAAGCTCGGAACTGGAGAGGGACATCAAAGATATATATGATCTACGTCCAGTCTGCCGCAAGTCTGAGTGAGCCGAACATTGCAATGCAATGCAATGTTAAGCACAATTTAGGCCAGAGGCTAAAGCGCTGGGTCCCACGACGAGGACATTCGGTGCCGAAAGGGGAATCGAGAGCAGAGAGGCCTGACAGGCGTAACAGGAAGAGGAAAACCTTCTGAAACAACTCTCGGTATTATTTCACAACAGTTCCAACTCGTTCTATAATAATTATAGTATTCCAGATGCATTTTGCATAAAAAATCATTAAACTTCGTCTCTGACGAACACTTTTTGGGAAAATCCACCATGTCCGAGACACGAACGTCCGTCCTCGGGTTTGTCTTTGTGTGGAACTGCATTGTGGTTCTGGTGCGAATTCTCTCCCCCTTAAAACTGCACCGTGGGCAGTTACGTGTCGTCTGGGAGTCGCCTGACCTGGGGAAAATCTTACGGGTGTCAGACATTTGTTCTGGATGTGACCCGTCAAAATGTTTGTGTCCAACTGAGGTAAATTTATAATTTTTTTTTAATAATATCGTAACGTGATTTACCTTATGTAACCCCTTTTGCGCAACATTTCCTCTTGCCTGTACATACGAGCCTGTCAGGAATCTTTACAAGTGTGGCCGAGGCGCGAAGCGCCGTTCTGCCACCCCCTTGCGGTTAAGGGATGTTAGGCTACGTCACACTAGCCTGCGTCGCCTGACTTTACCTCATTTTATTCATTACTTCAAATGCTGTTTTGTGTCGATGGTGACTTACCCCCACCCAAAACCCGCCCCCCCCCAATTCCCAAGGGGTCCCCAACCCTGTTGGATGTAGTAGGGGTGTATAGGCTAGTAACTCAAAAACGACTCGATTGACAGCAACGAATAGGAATGGAGGAGGAGGAGGAGGAGGAGACGGCCAAAGGAATGGAAGGGGTTGGCGCTGAAGAACCTTATTCGGCAACGCCTACAGTGCAGACTTTGAGGCGCACTGACGACACAACCCCCTGCCACAGGGGCTGTTGCCAAAGGGGGGCTTTCAATCCTCAGTCGGTGCTTTTCGTGTGCCCTGAAAAATCAGTTCAGCAATGCTGATAATGCAATTGCTAGCAACTCAACGCAGTAGATATTTCGGGGGTCGGGTCTTCCTCCTGCTGAGCAACAAGACGCCATCTTGGAATTGAATAATGTCAAGACTTCTCTCATAAAAACTTCCGATTTAAGCTCAATTCAACACATAATTCAGGATATTTTCATACAGGAACGTCCCTAATTACGTAATGAACCCCTGAGAGGCAATTCCACGTGAAATATTTAATTATATTACCCGGTTTCAGTTGAAATAAGGCGATTGTTTACACTGCCATCGGACTTGGCATGATGACGATGACGTCACAACACCAGCAGCCCCCCATGTGTAATCTTCCTTATTTTGAGGCTGTGCGCGCGCGTAAGCGAGCTTTGACGCGCTCCAACGATAAAATACACATTTTAGTTTCATGGAATGTAATTTCGTGGATTTTAACATGATAATATTCGTTAAATTGCCTATTTTTTACTGTTTTTAACTTGATTTACTGTACAGCCCTCTCAAATGCGTTTTCGTAATATTTTGGTAATGCTTCTTACATATCTGACATTGTTAATAATGATAATGATGATGATAATTAGGATTTTAAAGAAAAAATATAATATCTATACTTTTTATTTTATTATACGAATAATAACTACGTATTAATTGACAAATTATAAATGTTATTTCGACGAATCTTTGAGGTACTACACTCTTGTAGAAGACATAATTATTCAACCTATTATATAGAGGCAAAGCCAACTCTTAACAGACACCCAAGATTTTGCATTTTTCGTAACATTTCGATAATGTTTCATATAAATCAAACCATTTATAATCATTATAATGGCGATATAATCAGTCTTTAAAGCTTAAATTCATTTATTATAAGAATTTTATTAAATTTTATGAAATAAATTACATATTTACTGACAAATTATAAATATAAATTTGATCAGTCTTTGAATCACTACGATCTTCCAGGATTGCAACAATGGGTGCTCTAATGACACCCTTCTATATTTTCAAGGTCAACTACATTTTCAAGGTCAATTTTGACAGCTGGGAATCGATCGATGGCTTTTAAATTGGTCTTATTAAAATGCATATTTGTATTTAAACACATATTCTTAATGGCTTCTTAAGATAATTGTAAAATTAATGCAAAGGTATATTTGGCAGCAAATAAATGGTAATTGTTTTTTATGGGAAAATTTAAATTATAAAGTATATATATTCATATATTTCATGACTGACCCATGGATGGGATGTAACCCACTGAATTAACTTTAACTTTAACGTGAGCAATAATTAACATTAAAATTAATTAGATTTAATCTGACATCAAGACTTTTTTTTCCTAATTTCAGGGTAAGAGGGGCCTTTGTGACTAGCCCACCACCTAGTGGTGTGATGATGGAACTCAGCTTTATAAAGCTTACTTTGCTCTTTTTCACAGCCCTTGGGACCATTGTTCAGAGGTGAAGAGAAGGACCCACAAATTTAAGGAAATCAGTTCTCCTGTGATTGCTGCCTGGGTCCTCTGGTTAGAAGCCATCTTACCCTCTGGAAGTTAAAGCTCTTGGAAGTTCAATTTCTGCTGTTTTATGGAAGTTTTGTGACAAGACTGGTGTCTGCTGTGCCTTGCAGGTGTTTGTGCTGTTTCAAGTGGTGATGGCTGATTCTTCTTGGCTGCTGTTTGTGAAGAATTCAAGCTTGCCTGTGCTGGTAGAATATGGACAATGACTGCTTGATATTACTACAGTAATGCTGGTGGACTGAATCAACAATTTCCTTAAGGAGCTTAAGTTTTGCCTTTGGGCTTCCATACTTGAGGAATTACAAGGGTTTGTGGAACTGCATTGTATAAAGCATATAGTTTACTATGCTTAACTTTCCTAGAGGTAATTAACTTGGTTTAATCTAATATTTTCATAATTCCCCTTTGCTTTGTTGCTGTGTAGCCGTTCAGTGTTCGATTTAGTTTGTACTTATAGGAAGTTCTGCACTTTCCAAGTTTTCCAGTTTCTGGAAGTGGGGAAAGTTAGAAAAGTGTTTTTGGGAGTGGGGAAAGTTAGATAAGTGTCCAGCAAGTGCCCAGTCTCATGGTAACTTTAAGTTTTATAACTGGATCCCAAATATTTCATATTTAATTCCCTCATTTTCCTTTTTGAATTGAAGTTTTCCCCTTTCTCTCAACAGCAATCTTTTGGTTTTCCATAATGCAATTATTGAAGGGAACTTTTATTTGTGAATCTGTTGCCTTTTTAGTGTATAGCAAAACTGAATCTTTAATGATCTTTGTAATTTCTTATACATTCACTTTTTAAATATCTTTATCCAAAGAACTTTGTAATTACCTCAGTTGTTATATTTAAATGACAATCTTACACTTGGAGTTAGCTGTTATATTTTTATGAATCTCAATCACTTGTTGCCAAGTGTACAGCTTTAGAATCTTTTTTATTACCTCTATATTTTCATGTTTTTTGTTACTGAAGTGTTACCAAACTATTTTTAACTTCTTTCAACCTTGTATATTGTAATTTTAAGTGGGTTAAATGTATGAACTATCTGAAAGGTACTTTAATTCTTCGATTTTGTATCTTACTAGTGATGAGTTACTGGCTCTTCAAGTGTTCAAAGTGAAATGTTTTAAAGTGTTTATTTTGTTAATTGGTTTTATAGTTGCTATTTTGTTAATTGGTTTTATAGTTGCTATTTTGTTAATTGGTTTTATAGTTGCTGTTTAACTTCACTTTTAGATAATTTATGAACTGTTTATGAACTGTTTATTATATTGTTCAGAGTTCCTTTTATGCAAACTGAAGTATTGCACTATCAAACTGTTTTGCATTGTATTGTACTTGTAATAAAACTATTTCAATAAGTGAATTTTTTTAACATTTTTACCCTTCTCATCCAATGAGTAAACCATGTTGTTAAAGCAAATCTACCACAGGGTTAAAGGGTCATTGATGAGATCTTGGAGTGAGGACTGTATTTTGTGAATGTCCTAAGAGACTAGTTTACTTGTAAAGATTCTCAAAGGTGTAATAGAAAGGTGATAGATTGATGGAAAAATACCTTTTATATAAGGTACAGAAAAGCCTGAATCACCTTGCTCTGAATCACTTTGCTCTGTCTTAAATGTACAGAAAATAATTAGCTAAATCTTGCAAGAAATTGATGGAAAAATACCTTTTATATAAGGTGCAGAAAAGCCTGAACACCTTGCTCATTGTCTAACAAGTACTGAAAGAAGTTAGCTTAATCTTTCAAGAAACCTTTTACTACAAGAAAATGGCTTAATCTTTCAAGAAATTCCTTAACTTGGTATTCACATGCATTGCTCAACATGAGTGAAATAACTTAACTTTGGTTGTGTATAGAGCTTTTCTTAAAATCAAATTTTAGCTATTAAGACAGTATACAGCTATGCCCTGTTTGTGTATAGAGCTTTTCTTAAAATCAAATTTTAGCTATTAAGACAGTATACAGCTATGCCCTGTAGCTGTAGTATGTATGAAGCAAGGATTTCCTTTGAAAGCTGACAAATTTAACAAGTTAATTATTTGTGGTTAAGGTTTGTAAGTACAAGGGGTAGGAAAGTTGTTCCTCACACCCCTATATTACCATACCTGAGTTTGAATGTTCAACTGACAATGAATACAGATTGGTTTACAAAACTTGTACCACTTGCACCTTCCAAGGAATTTTAAAGTTCATGGTATAAATGTGTCTGCATTACATTTTTACAAGTACAATAAGTGGCCTCAGCTGTAGTTGTCACGTCTTTATAAAGTGAGTCATGACTTGAAATGAGTTTCATATCCTGAATGTTAATTGGAACTGCAGTATGATGTAAGTTTCAAGTCATATATGAAGAGTAAGTTATTAAATGCTAAATAAGTATTGTGATTTTAGATTCTTTTTACACAGGATATAGGTGGAGAAATTCATAGACATGGCAAAGGTTTGACTGAATACATCAAGAACCATTAAAATTGATTAGCTTTTTCAAGCTTTATCAATATACACATTTCTCATATCTTCCACACATTTGAAATCATGTAATTATGTAATTTAACTTTGATAGGAAAAATGGAAATGAAATTTTTTGGCGCCTTATCAAAGCTTTAGGAAACACAATGTGACATTGAGCAGAGTTCAAGCTAGACCTAATGACAGTTCATTGGTTCATATTTCTCGTATTTCAACCATTGCAAAGGAGATCTGGTATAAATGTTCTCTTGGAGAGAGAGAGAGAGAGAGAGAGAGAGAGAGAGTGTGTGTGTGTGTGTGTGTGTGTGTGTGTGTTTTGTCTGGCGTCAGCCAGGCAGTCAGTAAAGTTATTTTTAGATCCACTGCGTTCGTACGTACATCTTTGATCCTGACTTATGCTTTAGTTGTGTCATCGTAACTATCATTGCAATATTTGTGATTAAAAGTAACTAAATTACTTAAATTGAATATGAATATTATTAGAGTAAGGATTACCTTGGCTTACATCTATGGGACAACATCGGGAGACGAAGTCAGAGCTATATAAGTATTACGAACAAAAGGCAGCTGCTCATGCAAGCCTCCTGCCACCCCACCCCCAACCCAAGAGGCCCCGGGGGTACCCATACCCCACAACACAAACACCTAAGCCTCAAATGCCTGAAAATCAACCCTTGAGAGAGAGAGAGAGAGAGAGAGAGAGAGAGAGAGAGAGTTGGTAATGGGGACAGAGAGTGAGAGAGAGAGAAAGACACAGAGAGAGAGAGTTGAGGAGTAGAGAGAGAGAGAGAGAGAGAGAGAGAGAGTTGGGGGTGGTGGGAGGAGAGAGAGAGAGAGAGAGAGAGAGAGAGAGAGAGAGAGAGAGAGAGAGAGTTGAGGAGTGGGGACAGAAAAAGAGAGAGAGTTGGGAGTGTGGACAGAGAGAGAGAGAGAGAGAGAGAGAGAGAGAGAGAGAGAGAGAGAGAGAGAGAGAGAGAGAGAGAGAGAGAGAGAGATTGATCCAACACACTTGATTCTCCAGAATTGGGAAAGTGCAGCCAACCCTGACTTCGATTTCCAATAAAACACGCACAAACGTAAATGAAATCAACTTAAAAACGAACACGGACACAATAACCGTAAACAAACGCAGGCAAAAACACACTTAAAACCGAAAACAAACGCAACAAACGCAACAAACACGAGCAAAGGAGGAATAAAAGGAGGAAAAGGGGTGAGCCTTTACAGAGGCAAATCTCGCACACTACTACTAACGGTCGTAACCTTCCACCACGTGGACTCGCTAGTGTTATATTTGAGTGTAATTAATGTCGTATTTGAGTGTAATTAATAGGTAAGGAATCAGTTTTAAGTTGTTAATTACAATCCAAGTTGTTAATTACGTTGCTGTAATTAAATTTAATGAGTGAATACGGCCCAAATGATAAAAAGCTCTTCAAAATAGGAGTCACAAGGTCAGACAATAGGGTCCCCCAATCTGCTTCTATACCTAATAGGCGAAATTGTAACCATAATTTTAAGTACTAGCTGTTTTTTTTAAGTACCAGCTGTTGTCTTCTACCCAAATGATAGAAAGTTCTTCAAATTATGACTTACAAGGTCAGACAATACTGGCCCCCACTTGCCTCTATACCTAACTATTGTAACCAGTAATTTTAATTACTAGCTGTTGTTTTTAAGTACTAGCTGTTTTCTTCTACACTTTTAGGGCTGCTGGTAATGGAGGTGAGTTTGCTTATTGTCGGCCAACTGTGATTTGCCCCTTAACTCTGCTCAACAGTAAAGGGGGACAGGGAATTCGTTTTTTTTTTGGGGTGGGTGACACAGGGTAATTCTAAGTACTAGCTCCACGCCTGTTCTTACCTTGGAAACTGGTTTTTGTATACACTTCTAGGGGTTCTGATACTGGCGGTGCATCTGTTGTCGGCCAAATGGAATGTCCCTTCGCCGTGTTTAGTACTGGCCCCGGGGGTGTGGGAACACAGGGTAATTCTAAGTACTAGCTCCACGCCTGTTTTTACCTTGGCAACTGGTTTTTGTCTACACTTTTAGGGCTTCTGATACTGGCAGTGCATCTGTTTGTTGTCGACCAAATGGAATGTCCCTTCGCCGTGTTTTATAGACTAGTCAGGGTTAGGTTAGGATTTTTGGGTGAGCCTCCATCTAGCATAGGTCAGGCCAACCTATTCACTATTCCTATATATTTTTAATAAACCTCTTCTATAAAATGGGAAAAAAATTCATATTTCTTTGGATTTGTCACAATTCATAGCAATTTTGATTAATTTTTTATAGGCTGGCCAGGATTAGGTTAGGAATTTTGGGTGAGCCTTCGTCTAGCATAGGTCAGGCCAGCCTATTCACTATTCCTATATATTTTTAATAAACCTCTTCTATAAAATATAAGAAAATTCATATTTCTTTGGATTTATCACAATTCATAGAAATTTTGATTAATTTTTTATTTTATGTATAAAATGCAAGAAAATCCATTTTTCTTACAGACTTTTACTGTCAGTTTCCGTTGCAGCGCTGAATGACCTCATTAGTCCCAGTGTTTGGCATTTGGCATGACTTCTGTATTCAGTTCAATTCAGTTCTAATCCCCCCCACCCCCTCAATACCTAATTGTCATTGACCGTTAACGTAACTTTGGGCTTTCGCTGTAGTCAGTAGCAAAAACGTGACGTCGACCATTTAACACCACAAGTACAGTAGTTCCTTATAAAGTTTTGGGTCCTTTAATCATCATTTGGTTTTCCAACTTCATTAACGTGATGTTTCTTCAATTGTTGCGTCTTGTGTGAAAGCAGAAGTGTGACTTTGTGGCCTCGTTATTCAACTACCTTTTGATAGCCGTAAAGAAGGCAGTCCAATAAGGCCTTTGTTATTTGGGATGAATCTTGTCCACTGCTAAAGATGGCTGTATCTGTATTATCCAGATAATAGAATTTATTTTACAGATAATCAATTTTATTATGAAAATCTATATTCTTTGGTATGGGGACAGAGAACACCACATTCATTTCATCCGAGTATATATTTTTCCTTTTGGATTTAAAGTTATTAGGTTGAAGTTGCTTACATTGTTGCAAGATCATCTTAGTTCCTTTTCATATCATTTCTCCCAAAATTGTGATAAAAGAGTATTTTTGAAAATGACGTCTGTAAACTGTATAGAGGCATGTTTGTCATGTCTGGAAATGCTTTGGTTTGGGGCTGGGGAACTGTAGAAAGTGAAAGGCCTTCAGTACTGATCAAATATTCACTCTCAAGTTCATGACATCCACAGGACACCTTTAGGGCAGGGGTAGATTATTTAAAGGAGACAGAGTTTAGTATTAGATGCTATCTCTAGAAACTCATGAGAGCGAGAAAGAAAAATGACACTACAAGATGAATCCCCTGTATAGGGTACTGGTTACTGTGTACTTTGCAGGTGCAACGCAGACTATGCGGAAGTTCTCTGCAGCAACCGTTTGTCCCTAGCGACGTGGTTTGTGCCTTTTACTTTCATTTCGTCTGCTTGTCTGTCCAGCCTTCTCCAGTATCTGCCTTCCATGCAAGAAGGTTCAATTTGTTATTCAATGCTAGATAGAGAGTATTCAGTTCTTTTACAGTTACTTAGAGTATAATCTTTTACGTTCGATGCTAATGGGCGTCGCATTTATAATTTTTGGCTGTGTGGTCAGTTACGATGAAACGCAGCTATTTGCTTGAAATTCATGAATTCAGGAAGCAAGGTAAATGACATAATACACTTTAGAGGGTAAACTGGCTGTTCATGAAGCTACCATGGGTCAGAAGGCTAAGCTTAATGGATCTCGTCCTCGTTCAGCAGTAAAAGAATGATAGTTTGAGCAAGTGGTGTTCAGAGGGTGGAAAATGGTTTTGAGATCTCAGAAATAGAGTTGGGGCCAGGTGATGTCAGACATGAGAGTGGCAGTCAGTCAGATGTGGACGTTTTGGAACATAGACCTGCGAGAAGGCTCGGAAACTCGGGGAAAGTAGAACGAAGACTTTTGAAGTCTCAGAAACTCAGAGGAAGCAGAGCAAAGACTTTCAGAAGGCTCGGAAACTCAGAGAAAGGTCATAGACGAAGACTTTTTGACCTGATGGGATTTTGGGCAGCTAATTTTCCTTCCTTTCATCATAACACAAGTTCTTGGCTGTTAATTTCTCAGCCTCTGGACCCTGCGTCTCTCAGCCACTTCTCTGTGCGAAATGTGACCTTTGCAGTAAATTGCAGTGCTCTGTTATCTGCACAAATTTTTTATTAGACTTTTGTGTAACAAAGCACAAAACATTAAATGGGTTGAAGTAGATGTTTTCAGTGCCATGAATATTTCAGTTAAAATAAGAATATGTAAGAATCTACAATAATATTTAGATGTGTGAAATTTTTTAGCCTGAGGAAGGTAAATGAAATCTATAAGAAACACAGTTATCATTGCATGTGGTGTATTGACTATTGCAACGGTTAATTTTGAAAAGGTTCGGAGCCCATGCAATGCACGTTTGTCAAAGCTTGAATATTTTACTTACATTTAGTTTTTGTAATATGATAAGATTTGTGGACTGTTGCCAGAGTTTGACAATAATGACTTGAATGACTAAGGTTTTCCTTTTCTCTAACAGATGGTGGATCAGGTCAAGAAAAGCTGTTAAAGTGACCTCAGTTCTACCCCCTGACCTTATTCCACATGGCTGTTAGCAGGGGACCGTCCAAATTTCACACCTTTTGGGTAAGTGTGATTGTCAATACAGTTGTAGTAATTTGGACTGGAGATTACTTTCCAATTGGACGCTAATTAAAGGTTATCTTGCTGCGTTGAGGGATTACCCGTAAGGGGTTAGGCATGGGTGACGATAGCCCCAGAGGGGTTAAGCTTCGACAGTGACGTATGCCGTACCTCGTCCCCAGGGGATACCGTACTGCAATTTTCATGCTTTGTTCGAAAGCAGGTCTTCTAAGATTGTTTTCGCAGACAGGAATTTTTGGCCGGGCTAAATGACTGTAGGATTGTCATCGTTCATTGTAGGCGCAGCTTTCCTTTGATTGTATTTGATTGTATTTTTGTTTTGCATAGTTCAATGATTTTCCTCAAGAAATACATTACAATATCGCTTCTCAGGTTGGTAACAGTCAGAGATTCTTGGAAAAATGTGCCGTTTGAATTAGGAAGGTTCTGTTTCATTTTATATGATGGTTTTTGGGGGCATAGCACATACTTTCCAAGGTTTTTTGTTGCACTATAGATAAGCAGGCATCTGTCATACTTTGGTTTTAAAAGTAATTATTACATAAATAGTATGGTTTTTTCTGGTTTTGTCAGCACAGTGTGGCAAGAGGCTTGGTCCAAAATAAGCAACCGGACCCTTCCTTCAATCCTGTTGACATAGCTGCTAGAAGGTGGACATTTTTCCTATATATTTTTGGAGCAAAAGCACCATAGTTATTCATTCTTGTAGGCCGTTCAGACTGTCAGTAATTTGTGGTGATGTCTTTAGCTTACGTCTATCAACTGCTCCTACTATGCTTGGGGTCGTCTTTGGCAGTTTGTCGTGCATGGAAGGCTCGAGGCCTGTCGTGGTTTCTTTTTCTTGGGAACCTGCATTGAATTTGTTAGGAGGTACCACGAGAGAGCGGTTATATGTCAAACAATCTTGAGGGGAAGTCAGTCACACAATGCTACTTAACCTAATTTTATCTACAAATTGTGTTACTTACAAACAGGAAGCTACTATGTAATGCCTGTGTACAGTGCTGTTTTTGGATGGAACCCTAGCTATCCTCAATCCAGAGAACACACATGCAGTTAATTTGACAATTATGAATGCACAAACACCTTTTTTTTTTCTAACCTTAATCCTACACAATACAGTCAGTATAATAACTATTACACCCAAGGCAAATCCAAAGCTCTGCTTGTGAGTCAATCAAACCACTTGACTATTTGCTCAATTTGAGCTTGAGCACAGCAAGAACTTGTCTTTATATATATATATATATATATATATATATATATATATATATATATATATATATATATATATATATATATATATATATATATATATATATATATATATATATATATACATATATATATACATATATATATATATATATATATATATATATATATATATATATATATATATATATATATATATATATATATATATATATATATATATATATATATATATATATATGTTTAACCAGTTCATTGTACATTGACAGGTTATCTCAAAGAATGTCACACTCTTACCCAATCTAAATTTGTCAAGTTTTTTTTTTTTTTCACTTTTGCATACTCAATTCACCAAGCTTCAGTCAATTCATTTAACAAGGGGCAGACTTCCTCAGAACATCCCTGTGGCGAGAAGTCCGTTATTAACTAAGAGTCGTGAATAATGGCTAGTTGCTGCAAATAAATAAAATCACATTAATTCATTAACATTTTTTTAAAATCAGGTTATTGTTTTTTACTGTGTCCCATTATTATTTTGCTCTTTTTTCTGTGTCTTTTCCATCTCTACAGTGCTGATGTTCAAGTACTTTTCCTTTAGCTGCTGTGGACCTCTCGTTGAAGAATGTGGTTTTTAGGTCTGTTGGAACTGCTGTGACAGCTTTTAGCTCAAATTTTGCCCAAATAGGCTATAGCAGATAAATAGTTTTTATTCACCTGCATGCCATATGATGGCACATTCCTTTACAGAGTTCAAAGGAAGTGTTAGTTTTTGCAGGATTCTGTGTATGTGGTGCAAGCTTACATATTAACAGTTTCGGGGAAGCTCCATGTTTTGTAGACAACTGAACCTAAAAAAAATTATCACTCTTGGTAAAAGGTGATTGTCATCGAAGGGAGTTGTTAGATTGCTAGTGCTTTTAATACATGTGGATCTAGTTTGTCGTGCAATACTTTTTCAGCATTTTCATACAGTTTTCTCTTGTTCTGTGTTAGTGTTCAGCTGTGGCCATGTTTAGGGTACACTAATCACCCCACCGTATGTGAAGACTGGTCCGCTGTCCTTTTATGCTCGCTCGTCTGAGAGGAGGCACACAGCCTGGGAAGATCCCACGACCAGAGATTGGTCCGAGTTCTGGTCCGAGTACCGCCTCTGGTGTTGGGCAGCTGCTCTGAGGGGCTCCAGGTTTATCGAGGACTGATCTTTGAGACCCTTGGTTTTGAAGGGTTCTTGACGCATTTGTGTAGGTCATTCGTAGTGAATGTCTAAGAAAAGCCCGCAGACTGTCAGGATGCTTACAGTTGTATGAGTCCTTCAGAGAAGTGTTCTTTGTTGGTGTATCTGCTGCAAGAATGCTTTTTACGACACTTATTTTCTTTGATGATTCCAGTTTAAAGGACAACTATTGCCGTTTTCACCCACTAAGAAAGTCAGAAAGCCCCCAGCACTGCTAAATCCATTGGGGAGATTGACATAAAGCATCACTGTACACAGTCAACTTAAAACAGTCACCCAGTCCTGGGAAGTACGTACGGCTCTCAAAGGTACAGGCTTTTCTTAGACACTTGTTTGCCTCAATCAGATCTTTTAATTTAGAGCTATTTATTTTACAGCTAAGTCCCAATATCAGGTCTTGAATTAGTACATAATAACCATCCTAAGGCTCCTAAACTTCTCCTTTTCTTCTTCGTTGCTGTCCGTATTCTTATTCAATCCTCTCTCGGCACTTACATTTATAGATTCCAGAGATTCGCAATACTGTACTCATTTTGATGAAGTTTGACACCATTCTCGTTCTGCACAATATCCAGGCCGGTATATCTGAAAGTGATTTCTGATTTGGGCAGTGACTTTCAAATGTCTTTATTCCTCCCCCCAAGAAGTCGTTTACATGCATCAAGAGCATTCCAGACAAATCTCCTTTTCAATATCAGTAGATTTGCAGGGTCAGTTTTCACATGATTGCCTCCCATCTTCTACAGGAAAGTCTTCCCTGTGAGGTACCATTTTCTGGCAGCATCATTAAGACCGTATACACTTTTGTTTTCACGATCCATTGCAGTTTCCCATCGTCTAAAACTGGGAGCCATTTATCTACATGTCTGTTCCAGTCAGTGGCTGTTGTATGTCCATCTTTATGTTCAACATTCCTCCAACTGCTATGTTTTCCTGTAGATTTTCCAGCAAGGCTGTGAACAGTTCCTGTCTGCCATTCATCAGACTCTTTCGGCAGGAATCTTACTCTGTCCAATCTTTGGAATACCTTTGATTTTTAAATTATCTTCAGGTGAAGCGTCCTCAACCTTGGTGTGGTTCTCTTCTTCCTCCTCATTTTTTCATTTTCCACTGGATTTATAACTGCTGCTTTCTCATTCCTCTTGCTGTTGTCCATTTCATATCTCAGATTATCAAGCTATTCGTTTCTTCCTTCTTCAGTGTTTTTTATCAAAACTGTAAGGCATCTCCTGAATGTGTGTTTCGTGTTCTCTTACAATATGTGAACCATATTTCAATATCACTGTTTTGCCATCTTGACCAATGACTGTTGCTGGTCCTTTCGGTTCCTTTTGGTCTCCCCTCTTTAAGTAGACTTTATCTCCATTCTTAAGGACTTTACCAATAGTTCTTACTTTACGTCTTAGATGCCCGTCATTTTTTCTCAGAAGTTTCAGCAGCAATAGAGGCTTTTCTTGCGGAGTTTCTAGCATTGAGATGTTGTAGTGCCCTCCAGTGCAGGAAGTTCCTCATTCGTGGTACAGGGTAGGGTTAGGATTCTGCCCATACGCGAGTTGATAAGGGCTAAAACCCCCTACCACTTGGAGACAATTTTCAGCAATGACTGCCCATGCCAAAGCCACTTTTAAAGGCAGTTCTGGTGGCTCTGCAGTCATTTTTGTCACCATTTTGTCTATAACTGTGCGATTATGCTCACACAGGCCATTACTGAAAATTTGTGTCCCCTTTTTTATACTCCTTTGTGACACTTCTTCCGCATACATTTAGCACATTTTGACCTTAACACCAACATCCTTCAACAGCTAGATCGGTCTCTTAGATGTGGGATGATCAGATTGTTGGTGCAATTTTCATATCTTCTTTCCCTTTTCATCATCTCTCACTGTCATCATTATTTCTCCTGTTTTCTTCCAGGCTTCTTTCTCATCCCTTAGCGGAAGGCAGTAGTGTCCTGAAGAAGTGCCCCTCAATTTTAACTTTTTTCCATGAATTTCCTGCAGTGTCATTTTCTAAGTCCAGTTTCATTTTGCTTTCGTCATTGATTTGTGCACATTACCGTGACCAAACTTAAACGTTGTTTCATTTTCTTTGTCTTTTATTCTCATTTTTTCCTCGTGACAAAGACTGTGTATATGCTTTCAACCAATCACCACCACACGTTGTAGAACAGCAGGCTGTGTCCAGGACAGCGTAAATTAGTAGATTCTGTCATCAACACTGACACCATTTTAGGATTTTCAGTAACAGAATATAACTCTTCCTCATTTACACTTCTTACATACATAATTTTGGGACATGCTGGAGACAGATGGTACCCTGATCCACACCCACAACATTTCCTAACCTTACCACCATATATGTCATCTGAGTTTCTCTGCCGATGACCCTGCACCCAATGGTAACACTTCTTGACCTCCGTAAGATTTCCTAAGGGTTTGCTGCATGGAATCAGACATTTTATCAGTTTCACTGAAGGACATTGCTGTCAACACTTATTTGTTTGTTTCTAACCTCTAGCCCTGCACTAACTAGTAGCTTAAATGGTAAAATATATTTTGGTATACTTTGTACCTCTCCAGAATTGCACTTCTCTCCATAAATTCCAAAATGTACTTCTCCGTCGTATGTTCCTTTTCCTTTTTGTAGTTGTCAAACCTTCTCCATGCCTCATACGATGCTGACAGCTCATCCTTCTTGCACCACTTGTCCAAGTGTCGAAGCAAAACTTTCGTTCCATCTTCGACTATCAACTCTTCAATATCCACTTCCTTGAAAATCTCGCTTCCTTCTGGGAACGACGTGGCAGCGACCGCAGCTTGTTTCTTTTCCTCGGTGCTTGCGACAAGCTGCCATGCTTTCGGCTCTGGTTTCCAGCGGCCGTAACCTTCATCAGCGTCGAAAACTGGCAATACCAGCTGCCCGCCACATTACTCGTATTTTTCATAGAGAAGTATTCACAAATTACTGTATTTTCATATAGTTTTTGTGACTGAATGCACTTTTTGGGATAAAACTTATTAAAATATTCAGGTATAAGCATTTTTAGAGGGTCTTTTGTTGTTTTGAACTATCAAAATAGGCAGTTATAAGCCAGTGAATCCAGGGGGCTGACTGTATTCTTATTACAGTTAACACTTGTCAATACTGAAGTCCGCCATTTTACCATCAGGATATGAAGGAATGTGTCACGTCTAGTCATGGTTTTATACAAATTTTATTCAAAAAGAACATATGTATAATGAAAGCCATCCCAAGTTCAAACACAGGCAGTAATCTGTACAAACTAGTCTAAACTTCCATGGGAAATGATCTGAACTCCGACAAGTAGACAGTCGAGATGTTAGGACAAAAGACTAATGACATTTAGTAAACCCCGTGTATTGTGTTTCTGCATTAGACTGTTGCAGTGAAATGAACCAGCGTTGAAATCTTTGCCGAGACCGTCATTGTTGCACACAGCATTTCGCTGCTCAAACACCAATCTCTGCTCGAAATATATCGTGCTGAAAGGCGACCGAAGAGAACCAAGGGTTCACTTCTAAGTCGTTGAGGAATTTGTTGGCTTTCATATCTGTAAATTTTGTCACTTTTTCTCTTCTTTGGGGTTAGATGTGAGTTGAGGCTTCACTGCTGTTATCTAATCTAGCGCACTTTCTGTCTGAACACAAGTTATTGTAGAGTCTCCCTTTCAGAGTTTGTACAGGTCTCTCGGTCTCTCTTTCTCTCCTTGAATCTCTCTGTCTTTCTCTCTCTCTCTCTCTCTCTTTCTCTCTCTCCCTCCCTGAGAATCTCTCTCTGTCTGTCAAAACCTGAAAATGTCTCTCTGAATCTCTCTGTCTGAAGAGTCTCTGTCTGTGTGTCTCTTTGTCTTGTAGCACCCATGAGGCGACCCCTTCTCTCACTTCTCCCTCATAATAAGAACTCAATGTAGGTAAAGGTTCCTTCTTCTTCTTCTTCTTCTTCTTATTATTATTATTATTATTATTATTATTATTATTATTATTCAATCATCACATCATCATCATCATGAGATCATTATTATTATTATTGTTATATTATTATTGTTGTTATATTAATATTAATATTATTATTATTATTAAAAATAATATAGAATATTTTTGATGACAATAATAATGAATATGAATGAATTCTATCCAAGAGAGAGAGAGAGAGAAGGAAGTAGAAGAAGAAGACTTCAGAGAGAGAGAGAGAGAGACAGACAAACAGACAGACAGACAGACAGATAGACAGATACTCTTAGAGTATAAGAGTATAGTAGGAGGGAGGGGTTGGGGGGGAGAGCCCCTGAGGGTCAGTCAGGCAGTCAGGCAGAGA
>JANJGK010004136.1:5000-68668 GCA_039081455.1 Macrobrachium rosenbergii | reverse complement strand
GCCTCCTTCAGGTTTTAGCCTTTGAAGGGAAATTGAATAAGTAGTCCTCCTCCGTCTGGGACGATGCGATTTAATCGACAGAATCTCGTATCTCTGCCACGATATGAAGTTCCTATTGTAACTGATTTTGTTAAGGAAGAACTCCCTATATTTCTTGGTAATGGGCATGGAGGTATATTTCGCGATTATTATTGCAGTTAAAGGTTTACCAGGAAAAATATTGTGGAATTTTGCTATGGGTGATTAAAAAGGAAGGTCAGTTGCTGACGATAATATGTATATGTAAATTAATGGTTTAAGTACCCTTATAGGTTTATGCCTGCTGAGGGTGGGGGACGTAGTTATAGAAGAATATATATCATTAAAACGTGTGTTTTATTATTCTGGGTTACTGGTAAGTCGGGTATAAGGTGATCAGAAAGGTGCTCCCAATTTACAAAGAGCTTCGAAACTGGAAAATGTAGGCTCTATTAAATATAGTTTTACTCTCTCTCTCTCTCTCTCTCTCTCTCTCTCTCTCTCTCTCTCTCTCTCTCTCTCAGTGACAGTGAACAATTGCACGATATTTGTCATCAGATTTTATTCCAAGGTTCTTTTCAAGTATTTACAGAAGAATGACTGTCGTGGTTTAACCTATGTGATCTACTGTCATTTCCGTAGGTTTCAGTTCAATACCACATTTATTGTTCGTTACGGTTGTATCTGATGTGATCTGAAGGGAAGTCATTTCAACCTATACGTCAAACGACTTCCCCTGAAGGGAGGACAATTTCCTATCTCAGTGTGATTGCCAAATATGGTGGTGGTGGTTCCTACGGCCGTTCAGTTAGAGCAGGTGACCCCAGGGTAAAGGGAGTTAAAATTGATTTTGTTTTAGTCTGCTGCGTTTCGCCGTATTTGTGACCTTCCCTGACGAAAGATAGTACTGAAAGTACTTTTATATGGGCATATAAGGCTAAGCTAATGCATCGCCTCTGCATCGTGTTCTTATGTAATTAAATGTAATTAAATGTTTGAGGGGCACTGGCTCACTCTTCGGGTAAAGCTGTCCAACTTAACTGAGCTGCGTATTCAGTCAAGCATCAGATATATAATTAAATGCTTTTTTTATCAATTTGCACGTGAAAGCTCCAGTGCTTTGATTTTAAACATATTTTCCAAGTTATGGTGTTCTGACGGTGACGTAATCTCAGTTGGTAATAAGCCTCTGTTATTCAGCCAATCAGAGGGTCGGTTCCTCTTCTTTTTTTTTTGACAAGAAATATCATGGACGGCGCTGATTGGTCCAAGGATTGCTACAGGTAGCCGGAACTTCAGTGGACTGGAAAAAGCAAAAAGGGTGCAGTGTTATGACTGTGGTTCGACCGTGGAATTCTCGGCTCTATTTCTGGGATGTTTCCTGATGTTTGGGACGAAAAAGGTACAGTATCTTTTGTTGTGATCTGGGTCCATCCACCGAGCAAGGTTGCTGGTTTCAGACTAGAATAATAAATTTATGAAGGTGTTAAATCACCAGGTTGAAAGCTGCCCAGAGAAATGGTTATATGGCCGACCGTTCCCAGTAGAGGAGCTGGAGGTATTTCTAAGTAATAGATACACGGCGGGTATTTAGCAAGAAATGGCAGTTTCTTATAGTATTCTGGTTGCTTATTTACAATTTGACGTTATTTTTGGGGGTCGTCTGTAATTAACCTGTAATTAACTCCTGAAGTCCACCAACACGGGGTTTCCATACGCGATCTTCACAAGACAGAGCACGGCTACGTCTGTTTCGAACGGTTCATATCCCGTCCGGCAAGTGCAATACCTTGGAAACTGTTTTCTTCTACACTTTTAGGACTTCTGACACTGGCGATGCATTCGTTTGTGGTCGGCCAAATGGAATGCCCCTTCGCCGTGTTTAGTACTGGCCCGGCGGGGGGTGGGGGGGGACCCATACGTTAACCCATACGTTAACAAGTTACTGCACTTCCCGGCCGGGATATGAATCGTTCGAAATAGCCGTGCTCTGTCTTGTGAAGGTCGCGTATGGAAACCCCTTGTGGGATGGACTTCAGGGGTTACTTATAGCGACCTCCCAAAAATAACGTTAAATTGTAAATAAGCAACCAAAATACTATAAGAAACTGCCATATCTCGCTAAATACCCGCCGTGTATCTATTACTTACAGTAGATCTACAATGTTTCTTGCAAGAGGGCGATCCGAGTGCCTAGGCAGTAGGATGAAAGCCCTGGGTTTTGATTTATAACTGTACAGGACCTCTTATAGGTCCTTGTCTAGTGCAACAAGAAGTGTATATTATGAGATATCACTGTCGGTTCTCGAGTGATGATGAAAACTGATATTATTTTCCCACCTGTCGTTGAAATAGAACTTATGATATTCATTATACGCGGACGGTAGGATAAATGATTATTTCATTATCGGTGTTCCTATTGTATCTTAAGTGAAATGTTGAAGGGCTTTTGTCGTAATTTTTGACAAACCGAAGATCTCGGTTGCGACGGTTTTCATTGGAAACCCTTTCTATACGGCCATAGTGCCTAGTGAAGGCGATTACCGAGTATATTGTAGGGTTCCTCGAGAGGGAAGAATAGAGAATATCCTTCCAAGTCTTTCATGCTGGCCATTCTTGCTATTCTTAACAGTTGAACGGCTAACACATTCTCGTTGCAATGACACTGTCACGTGGCACTATAATGCCTAACATATTGTCGTTTCAGTAACACTGTCAGGTAACGTATCAGTCGCATGAGTAAGTGAGCGGAACACGATACTGCATTACACAATCCACGGAATGAATAGCTCTAACACATATTCTGTCATTCAAAGCCACTGCCAAAGAATATCAGTAGTTTACGGACACAAAAATTACATTAATATTTGCATGTAGTTAAATTAAGCCGCCCCGCCCCCCCCCCCCCCGTCACTCTCCTCCTCCCTTGACTGAAATTCTGCCTGGGCCTGTATGTATACTGTAGCTTTGTTACTGCAATGCCGAGAAGTCGAATCTCAGCCCTGAAAGAGCGCCAGAAGCAACGACGACTGTTTTACATGAACTATATAAAATGAAAATGCTTTAATTTAAAGCAGTATGAATGGTGAAGTTACGGGTGTCATTCCTTGTTCAAGCTTGAAAGCCAGATTTCAACTAAGGAAGGAGGTAGTGCTCAATGTTTGTGCTGAGTACAATGTATCATCAATGTTCTTCTTAATTAAATGCTTTTGTTTCTATCTATTTCAGCACCCAGCTACCAGAAGTAGTTGACGTTCAAAGTAAAGCGTATTGGTGTCATGATTCTCGTTCAGTTCGTCTCTTGTCGCCAGAACGAGTTTGTTTCTAATGGACCCTGACTGCCAGACGTGTTAAGATCTAAATGGATTCTATCCATTTCTAGTTTTCTGTAAAAGAAAACTGTTGTGTCGGCATTGTCTGTCCGTCCGCACTTTATTCTACCTGAAAGACACATAATTCGTGTTATTGTACTGAAAGGGGGAACAAGGGAAAGTAGTCCCTAGTCAGTGAGTGACTGACTTAGAAAAAACGTTCACTGACTCCAGTTCTGACGGTCTACAAATGTATCGTACTCGTTCTGCTGTTTTATAATGATTGACGTCAAGGTTTCATATGGTCATGTATCCTCTTGTGATTTGCCATATTCTATATCCCCCTGTCCTACAGACCTCTACATAAATCCCTAGTCCTATTCTGGTGTCTCTACCTGTGCAATATCATACTTCGACATATTATCGGTTATATACCTTCAATTCTCGGTGTTCCGTTCCGTTTCACTCTCCCTCGGCCTTTTGTCACTTGTACCGCCCACTACATCTCCTATACATATATACTTGCATGTACTCTTTACACTGTCTATATTATCTACTAACGTCCGCCCACCCTTCCGCTGTTACAAAGACCTTTTATATTTTCCTCTGGCTGCCTTGAATCTATTCGTCTCGCAAAATGTAGATGAGGAGGCTGCGTTCTTCATCTCGCAAGAAGAAGCTTCAGGTGTCGCTGAAGTTGGAGGGATGTGTTTTGTGTCTGACTGGGTGGGTCCACTCATCTGTATCTGAAGCAATTTGGCGATATCTTTGTGGTCTCGTGATCTGAGAGAGAGAGAGAGAGAGAGAGAGAGAGAGAGAGAGAGAGAGAGAGAGAGAGAGAGAGAGCCAGTCATTGCTTGTATCCATCTTGTCTGGTGGCCAGGGCAAAGAAGTTTACTCTGTACATACGAGTAGTTCGTAAGTCCCTTGTTTTCGTTATACTTGCCTCCTGTCTGTTGGTTTATAAGCATATTGCATTAATCTACCGTCTCCTAATATATTATCATCTTATTATTAATCTTAATTATGTGAGGTAGGTCTAATTGGCGTCTGGGGTTGCATGCCATCAACTTATCACTTTGTGACGTCATTGTCAGCGTTCGCATGAAGTCGACCCTGACTTCAACTCTCCATAAATGGCTACCATCCCTCCTTTACATATATATATATATATATATATATATATATATATATATATATATATATATATATATATATATATATATATATGTGTGTGTGTGTGTGTGTGTGTGTGTGTGTGTGTTTATAAATTATATATATATATATATATATATATATATATATATATATATATATATATATATATATAGATATATATATATATATAGATATATATATATATATATATATATATATATATATATATATATATATATATATATATATATATATATATATATATATATATATATATATATATATATATATATATATATATATATATATATATATATATATATATATAGATAGATAGATAGTTAACCAAGATTTGAATAGAGCCATACTTACAGTACAGTTGATATTTTATTCTCATGACTTGAGACCAGGGGTGGTTTCTTTCGTATCTCAGCCGGTGATCCGAGTATTCTAAGGTGAAGACGAAATCAGGTAAAACTTTCGTCTTCAAGTCCATTTCACGCTATGGACGAATGAATCGCTTTTGCAAATGTAACCTTACAGTTATTTTAATAATGAAAAGTTGATCGTTTACGAGGTTCATATAAACGTAGAAATTTACGTTCGTTGTTAAAAATGGTGAGAAAAAACACTCATGAATTTCATTATACAGTAATAGTTAAACTAAATGAAGTGATTATTGGTGGTGGGTGGCAACATCAAGGTCATGCCCGTATGGTACACTTATATATGCGCGTTCGCGCACGCAAACACAACCTAAAAACTAGCCTTAACTACGATCATCATATGAAATGTTTGTAAAAGTCGTATCTCATTTTCATCATTGTAAAAGGGTAAACGAATGAATGTGTAACTGAAACATTGGTCTCATATAGACCCATAGTTACCAAAACGCCCTCTCTCTCTCTCTCTCTCTCTCTCTCTCTCTCTCTCTCTCTCTCTCTCTCTCTCTCTCTCTCTCTCTCCATCTTGGGCCCCAGTGTCTGTCTGTCTCTTTTGCTTTGAGACTTACTATGTATGTTGCTGGTGTTGCTATCGGCGTTGCTGTTGCCCTAAGTTTTCCAGCAGCTGTGGGCATTGCTGAGAATAGGCCTATCATCGCCATGAGTAGGCCTACCCGGATGAAAGTGATTGCTTCTTTTTTTTTTTTAATTTAGAAGCAGCTTCTTAAATTCTAACCTTAACTAGTTAATTACACATTTCCAACCGCTCTTGTGACAAGTTTCCCAAAGTGGTGGGAAAAATTACGTATGTTTTATTCATTGCAATAAATACAATTGAATGTTTGTTTTTTTTTAAGTGCCGGGTCAGTATGAAGGATTGGTGGTGGGGTCTTTAAAAAAAAAACTACCTTTCTCTCTCTCTCTCTCTCTCTCTCTCTCTCTCTCTCTCTCTCTCTCTCTCTCGTGAAATGTTGAAATAAATAAGGGCAATAAAATAGGAACTTGTTTCTTTTATAATGAATTGCTACATAGGAGAGAGAGAGACAGAGAGAGAGAGAGAGAGAGAGAGAGAGAGAGAGAGAGAGACTCTCTCTCTCTCTGTGATGTGACATTCTCTCGGTGAGACGTAATCGTTCATGGTCTGGATAATCTACCCGATAATACGCGTCTTACATACAATTAGCGAATGAAATATAGCTAAAAGTGTTCGTGAACTATCGGTGATTAGCTTAATATCAGATTAGAGTGAAAAACCGTCTAATAAGTTGTCTACGAGTGAATTAATAAAATCAGAAAATCATGGAGGAATCAGCCAACAGTGGTAAAAGGTGGCGAAATCTAGCTTGCATCGGTGATATTCAATACGATGAATTGGCAGGAAGGGAACTTGGTTTGCTGATCATGGAGATTAATTGCAGCATTGACCAAAAAGATGTGAAATCATTCACAGACATATTGAAAGGATACGATCCTTCAAGCTGGAGCAAATCTGTAGAAAATATAATGAAAATAATAGAAGAGATACCAATGAAAGTTCAAGTTATCAAAAGACTTATAAAGAAAATCTACAAAAATCAACACATTCCATCAAAGAAAATAAGTAAGGTGGAATTAGTGAATATATTGATTGATGCAATAGGCAAACGGATGCCTAAAGCATGTAAACTATGTAGAGTGTGGTATAGCATTGTAAATCCACAAAACCTGATTAGGAAATGCTATGCTTGCCACGTACCGACACACCCGACATGTGCTGAAGTTGAGCAAAATAGAAATAAGGACACAAAAATATTTTGCTCAACATGTCTAGTATGGATAGACAAGGTCATTAAATCAAGACTTAATGTACAGATTGTGGAGGATGAAGAAGATGAAGAAGAGGAAGAAGAGGAAAATAGAGAAGAAAATAAGACTGAAGAGAGAGAAAAGATTAATGAAAACAAAGAACAGGATAATAGTATGGATGCAGAGAAACTCATAGATTCTACATATGAGGCAATACAGCAACATACATATGAAGAAATAAATTATGACCTGATAAATCAAAATAAAATCCCAAAGAGGTTGTACCCGGATCTCCATACTGAGGGGAATGAACAAGAAAAAAGAAAAGAAAAGAAAGACACAGTATGCACCCTTTTGAAAAGAGGGAATTGCAGGTTTGGTGAAAGATGTTATTACAAACATCCCAAGATATGTCACAATTATGAGATCTATGGCAAATGTGCATATCTAGATGGCTATGAAGAGGAATGCAGAGATCTACATCCAAAAATATGTAGAAACTGGAAAGAAGGAAATGGATGTAGGTTTAATAAGAAATGTAGGTACATGCATCCTGTAGCCATGAAAGACCAAAATCAAAATCAAAAAAATAAAATACATATAAAAAACCAAGGAAAAAATGAAACAAATAAAGAAAAGAACAAAGATCATGTGATGAAGGCAAAAAGCAAGCCAACAACACATTATGAAAAGTCAGCACCACGATATGAGCCATCAGCACCTAGATATAGCACAAGGAACAAGCAATGTATCTATGATGCAAGGGGATGGTGCAGATACGGAGATAAGTGCAGGTTTATGCACAAAGTGAATAAATATGAAGCTGGAAGAACAAATATAATGGAAAAGTTGGATTTTTTAATGTACGAATTTCTGGAAATGAAAAAAAGATCAACATATCAGAACAGGAAAGAGACATGGGAAAATCCTTATTATTACCCATATTAGATAATGGAGATAATATGCAAACAATCATAGTGATGAACGCGCAGGGTCTAGTTTCGAGTAACTCAAAAAGAAAGATAGAGTTCTTAGAAGAACTAACCCAAAATGAAAAAATAGAAATATTGAATATAAGTGAAACCTGGTATTCCCAAGAGACTGGTAATGATGACCAGATAAAGGGTTTCCAAACTTATAGATCAGATAGAAAAAATAGAAATCAAGGGGGAACCGCGATATATGGGAGAGATGCCAATCAAGGAAAAATCTATGAGAAATATAGTAACACAGAATGTGAATTAATAGCGGTAGAATTTGAATCTGAAAAATTAGTGAACATTGTAATATATAGACCCCCTAATACTAAAGAGTTTGACATAATAATTGAAAAACTGGATGAAATATGTAGAAATCACAAGGACTGGACTATACTCCTAACCGGAGACTTTAACTTTCCTTTTGTAGAATGGAAAGAACGAATAGGAGACTGTGGTTGTATTTATACATATAAAAAAGAGAGCAATAGTAGTGCAGAAGATAAGAGGCAATTTGAAAAGCTATTAGATATGCTACTAGAACATAACATTCAGCAAATAAATCACCTACCAACAAGAAAGGATAATATTTTAGACCTAGTATTTGTGAATGAGGTGAACTATGTTAAAGAAATAATAGTATATAACACGAGTATTTCGGACCATAATGTCATAGAATTAACAGTCCGTTCCAGAACATACAAAAACAAAGAAAAGCAAGAGACGAAAAAATGGGAAGGATATGGAAAATACAATTTCTATAGTAAGAATATAAATTGGTCAAAAATAAATGAAGAATTAAACAAAGAATGGGAAAACATATTTGTAAGTGATGATATACAGGTAAATACCGATATATTATATAAAATATTAGAGGAAATAGTGGAAAAATATATACCGAAGAAAAAAAGTAAGCATCAGTCACGAATTCCAAGAGACAGAAGGATCTTGTTCCAGAAAATTAGAAAGTGGAAAAAAGCTCTTGCAAAAGAAAAGAATGCATGGAAAGTGATGGAACTAAAAAGTAAGATAGAAAATGCAGAACAAAAGATTATACAATCAAAAGAAAATGAAAAATGGAACCTAGAAGAAATGACACTACAAAATATCAAGCAAAACCCTAAAATTTTTTATTCATATGCAAAAAAGATGAATAAAATAAGAGTAGAAATAGGCCCTCTAAGAATTGAAGGGCGATTAACGAATGAAAAAAAGGAAATATGTAACATATTAGCAGAAAGATATAAGAGTGAATTTACACCTAGAATTGACAATGAAGATAATGATACAGAAATAAGAGATGAAAATACTGAATACTTATCAGATATAGATATTACAGAAGCCGATATTGTGCAGGCTATTAATGAAATTAAAAATGGATCAGCAGCAGGACCAGATGGAGTACCTGCCATATTGTTAAAGAAAGTGGTTCATTCAATCGCAAAGCCGCTAGCAATATTATTAAGGCAAAGTATAGATACAGGCAAGATTTATGATGAGCATAAATTAGCATATATTACTCCTACTTTCAAAAGTGGTTCAAGACTAGAGGCAAGTAATTATAGGCCTGTGAGTCTGACATCTCATATTATGAAAGTATATGAAAGGGTAATGAAAAAAAATATAATGAAACATTTAATGAAAAATAGATTGTTCAATATAGGACAACATGGTTTTGTACCCGGAAAAAGTACACAAACCCAACTGTTAGTCCATCATGAAAGCATATATAAAAATATGATAAATGAAAAAGATACAGATGTGGTTTACCTAGACTTTGCAAAAGCTTTTGACAAGGTAGATCATAATATATTAGCGAAAAAAATTAGAAAACATAACATTGTTGACAAAGTAGGAAGATGGATAAAAGAATTTTTGCAAAATAGAAAACAGATAGTGATTGCAAACGATGAGAAATCGGATGAAGCTACGGTAATATCCGGTGTACCACAGGGTACGGTGTTAGCTGCATTGCTGTTTGTGATTATGATTGCAGACATAGACAGTAATGTTAAGGACTCAGTAGTAAGAAGTTTCGCAGATGACACAAGAATAAGTAGAGAAATTGCTTGTGATGAAGATAGGAACTCGCTACAAAGAGACCTAAACAAAATATATAAATGGGCAGAGATAAATAGGATGGTATTTAACTCTGATAAATTTGAATCAATGAACTATGGTGATAAAGTAGGAATGCTATATGCATATAAAGGACCTAATAATGAGACAATCACAAACAAGGAAGCAGTTAAAGACCTTGGTGTGATGTTGAATAGGAATATGTTATGCAATGATCAAATAGCAATTCTATTGGCAAAATGCAAAGCAAAAATGGGAATGTTGTTCCGGCACTTCAAAACTAGAAAAGCTGAACACATGATTATGCTTTATAAAACGTACGTACGTAGTCCACTTGAATATTGCAATATAATATGGTACCCACACTACCAAAAGGATATTGCACAAATAGAGAGTGTACAAAGGTCATTTACAGCTAGAATAGAAGAAGTTAAGGACCTTGACTACTGGGAAAGACTACAATTCTTAAATTTATATAGTCTTGAAAGGAGAAGAGAACGCTACATGGTAATTCAAGCATGGAAACAGATAGAAGGAATTACCGAAAACATCATGGAACTAAAATTATCAAAAAGAGCAAGCAGAGGTAGATTAATAGTGCCAAAAACTATACCAGGAAAATTAAGGAAAGCACACAGGACATTAATCCACCACGCACCAGCATCGATAATGCAGCGTCTATTCAATGCGCTACCAGCTCATCTGAGGAACATAACAGGAGTGAGCGTAGATGTGTTTAAGAATAAGCTCGACAAATATCTAAGATGCATCCCAGACCATCCAAGACTGGAAGATGCAAAATATACCGGAAGATGCGTTAGCAACTCTCTGGTAGACATCAAAGGTGCCTCACACTGAGGGACCTGGGGCAACCCGAACGAATTGTAAGGTCTGTAAGGTAAGGTCTCTCTCTCTCTCTCTCTCTTTCTCTCCCTCTCTCTCTCTCTGGTAAACTTTATACATACGAGGCTAATCCATTAAATACATTTTTTTATTATAATGAACTGTTACAAGAGAGAGAGAGAGAGAGAGAGAGAGAGAGAGAGAGAGAGAGAGAGAGAGAGAGCCTTTTGACTTCCCGACCGTTAGAATGTTTGGCACATGAATGTTCATAAAATGAAAATATGAACAATATAAGTGTCTTTCGGCATAAATATGAATCACAATAATTTATTAGAGCTCAAACATTACTTAAATCGTAAGACAGTTAATAAAACCTTTAGAGCACCTTATCACTTTCTTGAAAAATGTCGGCGCATTTCCAGATTCGTTTGTTTGTCCTCTCAGCCAATCAGGAGTCGGTTTTCAACCCTCTTCGCTTGTGAAGGGAGTTGATGATGCATGGGCTCTCGTGATTGGCTGAAAGCTGTTCTGGAGGTTTTCAATTTTCAGACTGTCGAATGGACTGAGATCAGTCTAGCGCGTTTCTCCTCGCCCGCTGAATATTGTGCCACAAGTCAAGATTATTTGTGTTTTTCGTAGATTTTTTTGGTCACCCGAACGGTTTGTCATATACCCAAAGGAAGGAGTTTGGTGTTGGCCCTTCAGAGAAACTTTTCTGGGGGCTGAAGGTGCTGCTTCTCTTGGGCCTTCTGCAGGAGAAAACCTGACGGATAGATTCGGGCACCTGGACCTTGTGAGGTAAGGGAGGTTTCCAGCAGAGGGTCAATGAAATAAATAATCATAGGCATTTGATAATCATTGTCGTCTCCGGATACCATTTTGCTACTGCAGTTACATTAAACCGGCCTTATACCAGCACAGGCTCTTGCTTATACGAGCAACCTGTAAGTGTCTATTCACCTGTGGAACAAAATTCGGGGATAGGATATGATTTGAAATCTCTTAGTGCCTGTCAGTCAAAGGGCTGGTACAAAATTAGTGTTTATCCATTTGGGAGTTCCAGGTGGCATTGGAATTAGAGTTGACCCGGGGGTATCGGGTTTAAAAACGTGAAATATCCCAAAATCTGCATTCTAGGTAGAATATTCAAGAATTAGTCCAGTCACCATTTATCTGAACTGTTTCTTGAATTATCTTGGAACTTGCTAAACTATGACGAATTGAAATGATGAAGTGACCTTGAAATGAATGCTTTCGAAATTTATGAAGATTTTGAAATATTAAGTAATGAGCTATTCAAAATCATCTGTCTCCTATTAAATCATAAAATTCATCATTTATAATCTTCGAAAAAAGGGTTCAGTGAAAGTAAAATATTCGGAGTTTTGACTTATACGATAGCCCGTTGAAAACATCGTACAGTCACGTAAACTTAATATATGAGAGAGAGAGAGAGAGAGAGAGAGAGAGAGAGAGAGAGAGAGAGAGAGAGAGAGAGAGAGAGACCGACCGACCGACCGACTTATATTAGGTAGCACGAACCGTCCTGATAACTATCTGAGTATTTTAAAAATCTTGGTGATTTTTTAAAACTAGCAGCCTACTGTGTATTTATGATGATCATACGCATACAGTGTTTCATAATTCATTCTATTCAGTGAAACTAGGGATAATTATGTATAACTATACAAGAGACACCGAGACTCTTCTTCCTAGAAATGACACCCGTATTTTTGCTTTTTTTTTTTTTTTTTTTTTATGTTTTCAGTACACGGCGTCTTGTTCTCCGTAAGGCAGTAGTGCCGTCAGTGCACCTCACGCGGTGCGCTGTAGGCATTACTCTTGGTTTTTTGCAGGGTGCCCTCGCCCTCTAGCTGCAACCCCCTTTCATTCCACTAATGTACCTCCGTTCATGTTCTCTTTCTTCCATCTTACTCTCTTTAACGCTTTCCTAACAATCGATTCATAGAGCTTCTTCAACTGCTTTGGGGGTTTCCTTCTGTCACGCCTTTAACAACTTTTTACTCCCAGTTTCCTTTTCAGCGCTTGGCCTTTGGCCTAAATTCTATGTTCCAAGATGATAACAGGGCATTTTGTTTATTTTTTATCTTGTCAGAAAATTATATCGAATCTCGAAGCACATGTGAATTTATTTTTAGTAGCACCAGACAGATCTCATAATCGTACAGTATATTAGAAATGACGCCAAGCACACTAATAATAACAAAATGAATATTTCAGCTTTTTCCTTTCGTCAGATGTCACTTGGTTTTGCTTCGAATGAGTCAGTTGTCAACCACTAAGAACCGAGATAGCCAAAGGGTCGTTTATCTCGAGATTTCCCAAGGGACTTTCGACCAAATAAGCTTGTGGTGAGTAAAGTCTCCGTAGCATTCATACTACGCCATTCAAAGTCGTATAGTGCATTGAAATTTCTAGGAAATTCAAACATTTGCTGATTGAATCCCCAGTCGTAGGGACCAGGGGAGAAACCTCTCGGAGGCCCGAGACGAGAATGGCCGGTACATTCTAGCCAAAGTCCTCCTAGGGGAAGAGCTTGTGTACGATCCCAGTGGCATTTTTAGATTTGTATCAGAAGCAGGTCTTTAGCAAAAGCTATAGATTTAATTTTATATATATATATATATATATATATATATATATATATATATATATATATATATATATATATATATATATATATATATATATAATCCTTATTTCCATAGGTTTTATACAAACATTCGTCATTCTGAACAAATGATAAAGGCGTGAATGACCTTAGTAGTCCCGATGCCAGAGAACATTGAATCAGTCAGTTTATCGATTGACAGGTGGTTTATTTGCTTGCTTGACCTAATAACATTATATTGTGCTATGGTTAAAAGGTCAGATATATTTGAACAATTGCAGTAAACGAGATGGAGACTTCAACAGTAAGGAGAGAAAAGTAGAGATCTGCCTCCTGCCTTACTGGCAGAATACATAAACTGACTCTACAGTATTTTATGAATGAATCGAGTTGGCGTTTTATTTCGAGAACTGAGTAAAATACACAGATGGAATTATAAGTTACTTTTGAATGACAGAAGCTCGACAGAGAACAGAGAGCTGCCGATAAACATAGCCATTATACACCAACTGAACCTGTGAACCAGTCCCCTACCAAGTTCCAAAATTAGTTTACCGAAGGAAGTGCTGCTCTCTCTCTCTCTCTCTCTCTCTCTCTCTCTCTCTCTCTCTCTCTCTCTCTCTCTCTCTCTCTCTCTCGTCCTAAGTGTACCTTCTTCCAGACTTGCCATCTGGTCTCTATTTTTATTCATACAATATTTCCATTATTTCCCGACCGTTCCTACTGGTCTTCATCCGAATCCTGCCATACTTGCTTCATTTCTGATTAGAAAATGAGGAGGATTAGACGAACAGAACATCCTTTCTGTTCAGGATAATACTCTTGAGATTCAATTAGAAGTTTCCTGTGTCCACAATATCCAGAAGGCAGGAACGAATTATCTGGGTCACTGAGTAAGCCATGAAGTGTTCAGCGTTTGATTGGGTGACCTTCAACTCAGGAAATTGCACGGGAGTAGCTTAAGTAGTGGTACCACGCTTGCTGAGGACCTCTGTACGCAGCCCAACCAACAGAGACGTAGCAATCACGTTGGAAGTGATATTGTGTATTACAATTCATCTTCCAATGTGAGAGACTTATCATTTTTCCACTGGACGAAGTTTGTGTGAAATTGATCAAGAGAAATCGTGGGACAGGGCTTCATTGTCATCTCTGGATTTAGTTTTGGAAACAAGAAAGGCGATGTGGAAGCAGTTGCACAGTTTAGTTCAAAGACAAGGGAAAGACAGGAAGTAATGTAGTTGGTATGTACCATCATTTGTAGCAGCTCATTCCATCTTAAGCTGTTTTTTGGAGTTTTCAGTCATGGAGTTTGATATCTTGCGCAGGTGATGGCCTCCTGGCACCTCGGCAATTTTGTAGACACTTACTTACCTGAGGGTTCTCAGCAGTCTTTTGACTGTTGTTAATTACTTCAACAATCTTTTTTTGAGATTCTATTTCATGTATTGGTGTTGGCAAGGTGACATAGATAATATTTTAAACTCCTGTACGAATATTCATTTGTTTAATGTGAATGATGATAGAATTCCTTCTTTTCGATACTCGTCCATATTCTTAGGTTTTAAACAATTTGAATATTCGCTGTAAACACAATTACAATCTGTTTTTTGCCTTGATACTGGTCGCTGATATCACTCGAATTCTACTCGAGACAGTCTTTCTGTCTGGGTGCTTCTTACCAGCTGATGGTCCGCTTACTGCCGAATGATTGTGAGGAGGACTGTAGTCAAGAGGACATCCTCTAATTCTTGGTAAGAGGATGGTGGAGCATAGTTGTCCAACCTTGAAAATGCCATCTTGCCTGATAGATACTCTGATTATGCCAGCTATACAGAAGTGTGCAAGACTGTTACTGTTTGGTCGTTTCGTGGTGAAATTTAATCTGAGATTCTATTAAGACCTGTATGATTCTACAACATCTTATTTATTTTGCTCTAGATTCACCCGATTCGCTTGTACATTTGAACTATAGCCATCCGCAAAATCGTGCTTGTTTTGTTCCTGGGTGACTGCTCTCGCAAGAAAATGTTGTTCCAGGTCAGATTCTGATTAATATTTTGATGACCTTCAATGCAAGATTTTGCAATTCGAAACCTCTCATGGCTGGGTAGTGTCAGCTTGAACATAGATTAGTGTTTATGGTGGCCTCCCTCCCTCACTGGGCTCTTGGTATTAAATAACATTTGCTGGTTTCCCTTTTTCTTCTTCCATCATCGTCAGTTTCGGTTTTATCTTCATTCCGTTTTGTCTTCAGTGATGCCCAGTTGATGGAACCTTATAGTTCACGCTTTCATTTTAAAGATGGCGGGACATTTATAGTTCATGCCGTTCCTCATGTACGGTGCTCTTCAGTTTTTCCTGCAACAAATAGAGAATCGGAATTATCATCGAGATAGAGAGCACATTCGCTCCATGATGGGGGTTGGGGGCGAGAGTTCCAAAGCACTACCTGTCACTGCAGGCACTCCCCCTCCCCCTCCTCCACCGGCTCCTTCCTTCACACACACACACACACACACACACACACACACACACACACACACACACACACACACACACACACACACACACACAGGTTTGAGAAAATGATTCACTGCCATCCAGCAAAGAGAGAGAGAGAGAGAGAGATTATGCATCCAATAGAACTTGGCAACAATTATTTAGTTGAGTTTTTCATGAGCTTTGCCTCCCCAATACTGACATTGAGTGTCATCTACTTGAGCATGAGACCTCTCTTCTTCTTCTTCTGCAGTGGGGCAGACAAAAGTGACAGTTTGAATACTGAAAAGCCAATGTCTTCATCCCAGGGAATCAGGAATGGCCAAAGTAGCAGCAGCAGAATGCAGAGATGACAAAAGTGCCTCGTAACTTTAACCATTGTCACAAAAGTCGTGTCTGTTATGAATAATGTTTGTTTTTGACGCGTCCGGTCAGCCGTGGAAGAAACTCATTTTATAGTGCCGCTGGTTTGCCCATTCGTACTGAAAATAAAAGTATATGACACTTTTATGCGGTATGTATCAGTGTACAGTGCGAAAGCCTCATTGTTAAGCATGCTCTGTTTATGTATGTCAAGGATTATGGTAACCCTGGGCTTATGCAGTTATGAGCAATATTTTTAGCAGGCTTCTACGAGTGGTTAGTTCTCCGTCCAGTTGTAAACAGCCATCATTCAAAAGTAAAACATTTTCTCTAATACCTATAGACACAGGTTAGTGATGATAAAACCAGGTGGAAGGCACCACGTTTGGTATCAGTCTTACCTGTAACGACGAAAATTTTGTACCATTGACAAATTCATAAGTTGTCATTATACTGGTCGTTGCCTTTAACACGACAAAATAAAAAGATTCGTATTCATTCGCTTTTCCATTCACCCAGAATGAATGCTTTTGAACAGAATGCATGTGGACTGGGGCCACTGCAACTTACTGAAGCCTGGGCGATAGATAAGTGATGGCAAAGTATTTCTCAACATTGACCTAGCTTCTCTTTTGAAAATAATCTCTCTCTCTCTCTCTCTCTCTCTCTCTCTCTCTCTCTCTCTCTCTCTCTCTCTCTCTCTCTCTCTCTCAGAAATTTCTCATTTTCGTTTGTTACTGACATAGAAAAGAATATTTTGTGTTCCTGTGAAACAAATGACAAGGCCATTTTGATGTCAGATTCACCCATTCAAATCCCAATAGAATCTTCTAACATCTGAGGTTTCATTTAGATGTGGGCGATAAAGAATTTCGATGTTTGTGGACGCGTGTTTTCTAAAAGATTCCTTTTGTATTCGTTTTTCCTTGAAGAAGACGCTTGAGTGCGCCTACAGCTGGTGTGCAGTGAATACTGTAGGTTGTCCTTTCCTTCGGGGTTGAATTTTGTATGAGTCTTCTTGAGATTTATCTGAATAATTATCAAGCACGTCAGTTATCAAAAAAAAAAAAAAAAAAGAAACTGACTGCACAGATCTGAGGCGGTCAGGGAGGGAGGGAGGGAGGAGGTCATTCGTGAACAGATCCAGTGGTGTCGGTTCTCGCCAATGTTCAATCCTCCAGTTTCCTGTCGATGTTTCTCGCCCTCCCTGGTCGTCCACCACACTTACGCTGTTATTCGTCATTTTAAATACATGTTTACTACCACGTTTTTGTTTTTTCTTATTCCCAGGCCATTCCCCTTTTTTCTTTTCAGTCTCCATTTTCTTAAGACAAACTCTGACCTCTCTTTCTCTAACTAAAACACCGTCTCCTCCTTCCAGACCCTTGTTGTACTTAATGAAACTCGCTGCAGTGACAACTTTCTTTTACTGTCCCCGACTCTCGTAGTCTGTTCTGATATCCTCTCTGTTTTCGGTGTTGTCTCTCTTACTCCTCAGCAAGTTTGTGTTACGGGATGCTCAGGTGAAAGAGTCCATGCTGGCATATGGCCATCTTAATCTACTTCATTGTTATAGTAATGGCAGACGCAGTGAGTGCATAAACAGCTGACATAAAAACGGGAGTGTGTCTCCGAGGTGATCATAAAATAATCTCTCTCTCTCTCTCTCTCTCTCTCTCTCTCTCTCTCTCTCTCTCTCTCTCTCTCTCTCTCTCTCTCTCTCTCTAGTAAATAAGCTGGATCCTGAAAGTTACCAGTGTCCTTGAAGATCTTGTTTATATGAACCATACCGGTTGCTAATGATTTTCTTTTTTTAAAGAATCAGCCGAACTTTGGTCAGTTCGGTTCTAAATCTTGATGGCATAAGTACTGAGGATGATATTTTGGGTAGTATGATGGCGGTAGGGCCAAGAGATATACCACGAAGAATTAGGAAGGATCGTTTATCAATCAGTGTATGGTGGCGAATCTGCTGCTGTTTTTGGAAGCGGCGAGAAGACAGATGCACAATCTTTGAAAGGTTAGGAAACTCTCTCATATCGTTAAATACAACTGTTGATATACCAACATCTGAATTATTCTGTAAAAGTCATTAGAAATCTCACTGTGGATTGTGATATCGATAATGTATTATGTCAATTCCTTCCCAGTGAACAATTGTCAATTTGAAATTTTCTTTATGTAGTCTAGCTACATGGAGACGTTATCCGACGATAGATGGACTGATTTTTCGCTGTTGGGCTTTTTATGTGTGTGTGTGTTTTGTTTTTGTTTAGGGGGGAGGCGACTTTCAGAGGATTATGAATGAACACCCCCCCCCCCCCCCCAACCTTCAACCCTCGCTTAAATAAAATGGTTTTTTATTGTATCAATTCTGGTTTAAATAACCGTCACACTGAGTAGCTGGAGGGAGGCCGGAAAGTGTCAGTGGGCTATCAACATTAGTTTTGTCGCTCGCGCGCGCGCGCACACACACACACACGCACACACACACACACGCACACACACACACTGTCCACATTATGACCTTTGCCCATTGCAAACGTTTAAGGGTTTATGCAGCAGACTATATTAAACAAAAAGTGGAAATGATACAACTCCTGGGAGCATTAGGGTGTGTGTGTGTGTGTGTGTAAAGGTCGGGGGATGGGGTTGGCGGCTTAACTTACCCTTCAGGACTCTTAGGAAGTGTACTTCTGTAGACTTACCTTGCTTTTTTGCATTATATTTAGGCTTTCGTGTTTATTTACCTAATTACTTGAAAATGCTGGTACTGAGCTTTAACAGCTCTCTTTCTCTCTCTCTCTCTCTCTCTCTCTCTCTCTCTCTCTCTCTCTCTCTCTCTCTCTCTCTCTCTCTCTCTCTCTCTAAAATTTCATTACTATCGACTGTGGCCTTACTTGTATACCCCGTCAAGAACGGCAGTGAATCGTGACTGAGAAAATGAGAAGTTTGGTGAAAAAAGTAGAAAATATTGAAGGCGCAGCTGCCAGAGCAGAGGGAAGGGGAGATCTTTGGTATCTTTCCTACCGACATTTTACCTTTTCATGTTCGTCCGTCCAGCGGTTTCTGGAACTGACCCGACGGTCTGGAAGATGAAAAGGAGGAGACATCAAATTAGGGCAAAGTGGGACTTCCAGGAATTGACTGTTGTCTCTTTTACCCATTCCCTTATTTGTAAAAGGATATCGAAAGCATAACTCTCAGTAAATGAGTCTCTCTCTCTCTCTCTCTCTCTCTCTCTCTCATCTCTCTCTCTCTCTCTCTCTCTCTCTCTCTCTCTCTCTCTCAGGAGTCGTTTTCACCACCTTTGTTCGAAGAGAGTTTCTTGGACCTTTGTGATTGGCCTAAAGCAATCTGGAAGGTTTTCAGTCAGACCGTAGAATCAACGAACTCTGTTCAGCCATGTTTGTTTGTCCTCAGTCAACATTTTCAGTGCCGTTTATTGAAGTGAGTTAATTTATTGAGGTTAAGAATGAGTACTCCGTGAATATGGACACCTCTGAATCAGAGTTTCATGGTCGCCTAAACATTTGTGATTGGTCCAGGCCTAGTTAAAGGCGTGCTAGGCGTGTTAGGCCGTGGACGACTTGTAAACGTTGCTTTCCAAAGGCCTCTGCTGAGGCATTTTATCCGTGTATGAGAGGACCTGATAGTAGACTATAGTACCATTGAACTGTTAAACTACTTGCGTTTGCAAGAGATAAATGCTAGAGCATCAGATCCGAAGACTAGGACTAAGGGAGATTGCCAGCGTAGCGTGAGTCAGGTTAGGCGTTCAGTCATGTTATCTCTGGTCATGTTCAGTTCTTAACTTGAAGAACGATGCTTTATTGCAGTGTACATGGAACCAGTATACTGTAAATGGAGATTGATTCAGTGCACAGTATATTGATTTTAAGTACAATGCAATAAAGCCGAAAATGCTTATGCAATGACGAATTTTCCACATAGACATACACTGTGGGTTTGTGGTACCTCACTGTAACTTAGTGCACCAAGCCATCAAGCAATGTCTTGTAGTTGTTTCTTGCGGGGGGAGCCGGGGGGGGGGGGGGATGAGAACGGCAAGATCAGTCCTTTAGGATCTGAAGTGTCTGTTCGCTTTAGGGATTATGAACTGACTGAGTGATTTATATGAGGGTTTTACTCTATTTGTGGTGTGCATGTTATAGCCTAGTGAATAAGGCTTGATTGACGATGGGAATTGGTGAGAGTGGATGGGAGGAGAACAGCGCCTAACGTCCTTTTGATGAATCATTTTCTTGTGAGGATGTTGGCACGAAGGGAAGGGAGGGAGGGAGGGAGGCAGACAGAAGGTTTAAGAAGGCACAGGTTGTTTTGCTGGATGCCGTAGAAATGTGGGTCATTCCTTCTTCGCTCGCCATGTTTGATCATCGGAGCAGTTTTGAATAGCCGTCTCTTGACTGATGATGTTCATGAAGCTGGTTGTTTGAGGGGGTGGGGCCACTGATGGTGGGCGGGGTTGGTTGTGGGTGGCCTTGCCTTGTTCTTATCTCTCAAATCTTGAAGATTCCCATCGCCAGTGAACTTTCTCCCAATCAGACAAAGGCTTCATGGATACAGTATGATGTTGCCTTTTGCACTTGAGGCAGGTTGGCTTTTTGTAGGCAAGGCGTGGGGGGAGGGGGGCCGCCCATTCTCTCTCTCTCTCTCTCTCTCTCTCTCTCTCTCTCTCTCTCTCTCTCTCTCTCTCTCTCAGCGCAGTTGGTACGGATACCGACTGTCGTGTGTGTATCTAAGAGCACCAGGCTGAATATCGTTGTTTTTATTTCATGAAGGCTGCCATTGCCAGAGTTTCTCAGGCTTCAGAATCGTGGTAAGCAGCCTAACGACCCCATTGCCAAGGGCAGGGTTGTGTCAGCGAGGGTGCTGGTGATTTTTAGGGTTTGAAGGGTATTAGGGTCGCTGTTATTTTAAGGCGTCTGCTCAGCTTTCAGTTGTAAGATTGTGTTGCACATCTGCATTTCATATTGAATGTTAACACTCTTGCGGTTGCCAGCAATAGGTTCTGGGGTCTTCTAGCAAATGATGTCCTTCCTTCTTCCTTCCTGGGTTAAGCCAGCCGGTAGGAGGACTGTGTGCTCTCAGACCACCACCTCCTTTGAGTGCGTTTTTCTCTCGGGGCTTCAAATGTTTATAAATCATACTGACGTGATCATGAATGACAATATCACTGCTCCAGCATGAATGGGGAATATATTATCGTCGCACCAATCCCTCGTGGCTGCGCAAGCAGGGTGAGGGGTGAAGAGTCACGAGGCCACTTGTTCAAAACAATTGGGTGGAGGGGTCATTTTATGTGGAGTCAATTATGAAATCCGAAAGTTGGTCATAAGACAGTTTACGACATTGGATTCATTTATATTATTTTGCATCACCTGTGAAAAATGAAATACACTTTGACGTAGAGACTTGACACGAACGGCGCATATCTCTGGGAAACAAAACGAGAACAGTTTAGGCAGCATACATAATTGGCCATCCTGGTTAATCCTACATTTCGTCTTGGCTCTCTCTCTCTCCCTCTCTCTCTCTCTCTCTCACTCTCTCTCTCTCTCTCTCTCTCTCTCTCTCTCTCTCTCGTCTCTCTCTCTCTCTCTCTCTCTCATTTGGTCTCAAAGTAATTCTTCATTCTTTGAAAAATGTTGTATTATGTATATGATGAGGTAAATATTGCCGAAATCCAACAGGCAATTTATTTCAGAAATATGAAAAAAATATTGAAATATTAGAAAGAGAAATAGAGGCTTCTGTTGTTGTATGTATGGAAGTCAGTGTCTTCCTGAAGACAAAAGACTGTCGATGCCATATTTATATCCTATGTGTCACTGAGATGAACCTCACCTTTTTCCACCTCTACGGTCGGTTACAGGATTTAGCAATGTATCTGTCATTCATGGGTCCGTGTTCCTTTTGATTCGACAATGGGGCGGGGTGGGTGGGTGGGTGTGGGAAGGGAGGGATTTCGGGTCAGTCAACTATCTTTGCTATTACTTTGTTAAATAGAAGATTGTGTGTTGAGAAGAACTCCTTGAAACCAGGGACTTGAATGAAGGCTAAGGTTGAGTGAGGTGCTCTTCTTCTTCTTCTTCTTCTTCTCCTTCTTCTTCTTCTTCCACTTGTGGTGCAATGTCTGATCCCATGCATGCCAGGGCTTGCGAACAGAATGCCTGTCTGGTTTCTTTTATGTTTAGGGAAAAAATAAAGAGGAATCGAAATTCCTGCTATGAATGTAATTGATGAGACAAGGCATTGGGAGCGTGTGTGTGTTGACGAGGGTGGGTGGGTGGGGGGGAACGGGAGAGGAGGTTAGGAGCAGAACTGACTCTCTGGTGATGAATGATATGAGGGTACTTTCTGCAGGGTGATGTGGAACAAGTTAAGATTTTGAAGCCAAATGGGGAAACAGGAAGGAAGATGTTTTGTAAAAGTTCCTTCGGTGACCTCCTGTGAAGAAGTTAACATTTCAAAGGCTTAACCTGACGGTTATATTTCCGGGTTTTGTCAAGAATGCAAATGAATTTTTTTTTTTTTTTTTTTTTTACTGGAAATTAATTGATCCTATCCAGTGTTTTTCCTCAGAGGTACAGTAAGGGCTGCCTTATCATATGCAACTCTGGACTCTTAATAAAGACTTCTTCATGCTTGAAACACGTCAAGATATCTTGAATATTCTTTCAGAAAAGACTCTTACGTCAATGGGATTTTTTTTCAAGATGAGAAAGGTTACCATAGAATCTTGCCTTTTTTAGACGGAGGTAATCCCTAACTATATATTCAACGGGAGATCTGTCTATGCAGTTATATTTTATTTGTCAAAAACCCGTGAAATGAGTAGATCTTCCTTCACTGGGTCATTAGTTTTAATATTGATATCTACCATTATATTGCTCATTCTAAAACATTGTTTAAGAAACCTGATACCTTAATTTGCATGAAACGGGTCCTCTGGCGTATATTATTACTTTTGACAGGATTTAAGACGAAGGTCCCTGTTAATTCAGTCTGTATATGATTACACTAGTAAATAACATGATTTCACATATCAAAATATGGTGTCCTTTGAGAATATTCAAATTGAAGTTGCTGTGTTACAGAGATGTGGTTCTTAGGATTTCGTGATATCCAAAATAAAAAAAATGATAATTGTTTATAGAACATCGGTCTTTCCATGAATCGAGTTTGAAAGCAAGTGTATGATATTTTCTTTCTCTTCCAGTCAAGGCCTTCCTGAGAACCTGGGATTTGGTGATGACACAAGAGATGATGTAACCGTAGCAAAGTGCCTTTGGCCAGATGATAACAGACAGGAACTCTACTGTAAAGTGGCATGAAGGATGTAGAAAGAAGCTTCAGGAAGTAGTTTTATTCCAGCATGGTAAGTTGTGTGCAAGATAGCTTTATTCATTTTCTGGTACCTGTTCCCAGCATTTAGTTGTATTCATTTCTGGTACCTGTTTCAGCATTTAGTTGCATTCATTTTCTGGTACCTGCTCCAGTATATTCTGATAAAAGTGGCCACTTATTTTGAGGCATCATACGGCATGATTACAAGGAATTGCTCGCACAATTAAAATTATTATTATTTAAAACTGGTATGTCAGAAGGTACACTGATCTTTTATTTCAGAATGTTTGTAGAGTCAGCAAGATACCTACAGTAGGTGCATTAATTTTCTGGTACCTGTTCCAGCATTTTCAGATAAAAGTGGCCACTTAACACAATTGCAAGGAATTACTTACACAAAGTTTTCTTACGTAAAACTAGGATTTTATAAGGTACACTGATCTGTTAATCTCAAAATGCTTGAAGAATCATGAGAATGTGACACATTATTGCACGAACCTAGACGAGAGAATGAAGCCTTTATATCGCAATAGGTTTAACCAGAGTCCCTCTCTTCTCTAATGAATTTGCCCGTAACTGTACTCAGAAGAATGTTACGAAGTTCTTTCAATTTTCAGGTTAACGATCCTCAACCGACAGACTTAAAATCCCTTCACTTCTGTGGAAGATAATTATATACTATAACTGGTAGATCAAGTTCCCATCCTTGGACGAATGTTGGTGCCCCACAACATAATCTAATCCAAGTAAGTGGTCGTAATATCTGCTCTGATTTATCCCAATTGTAGACACTATCTTATTTATAATAATAGAATAATTGAATTATTGCTGTCCTTCTGAGTCTTCCTTTCACCTTTTAACCTCTGTAGTTGTCGCAAAAGTGGATGGTGATGGTGTATGCAGGTAAAATGTTTTAATAATAATATGACTAATTTATATTTAAAGAGAAACTCTTATTGCCTAACATTCCTTATAGCAGTATAATTTGCCTGGAACATCAAAAGTTTACAACAACAGAATTCGTGCTTGCTTAGGTATTGAATGACTCTCTTAGTGGATATTTTCGTAGTTTTGTTTCCAAAAACACTGGAGAGGACATCTCTTCATTTGGGCACAATTTTAGACCTTTTACCAAGCTTATTATTTTAGGATCAAAGTTCCGCATTGAATCATAACGATGCAAATTTTAAGTAAGAACTCTTTGTGACAGAAGCGTTGTAACTTAGTTCCACTGATGTTTAAATTCACCTTGCCAAAAGAAATGTAGGTTTGGAAACTTTAGACCAAAACTATTATAAACCATTTGTCCCCTATCAAGCCTTGGTTACATGAAGGCCAAGAAGGCTTCATAAAGGCTGATCAAATGCTCATTGATCTGATGCAAGAAGTTGTTGGAAGCCATTTCAAATCAGGGGAGAGAGAAGTTGGTGCAAAGTTCAAGGGCTAAAAAGTGACTTTAGTGTGTCCATGATATTATTAGACTTGGCACAGAAAATGGCTTTCATGTTTTACCAAAACAGTTATCCGAAAACAGGCAACTGAAATAGAAAGGGAACCTAACGTCGAATTACTGGCTCATTCCTGCTTCCTGTCCACGTCTCCTGAATTCAGGTGCATTGGTTTCATTTTCTATTCCCTTATATTGGTTCATTCATCCCTGTAACTTGTCTCGGTGAAGGCTGATTTCTCTTTGGAGCCCTCTGGGGCTTGTTGGAGTCTGCCGGATCTGTCCAGAAGGGGTTTCAGCTGAAGGTTTCAAGAAAGCTGGACAGAAAGACAGATGGTTCTGGGAAGAAGGAAGATAATGAAGTAGACTGTAGGAAAAGAATTGAGTTTTGCTTCTTATATTCATATACCATAGGCTCCTGTAAGGGGGTAGCGCCGTCAGTGCACCTCATGTGGTGCACTGTAGGCATTACTTAGGGGTCTTTCCTGCGTGCCTTCGGCCCTTAGCTGCAACCCATTTTGTTCCTTTTACTGTACCTCCTTTCATATTCACTTTCTTCCATCCTATTCTCCACCCTCTCATAGTGCAATTGCTTTGAGGTTTTTCTCCTGTTAAACCTTTCAAACATTTTACTGTCAATTTCCATTTCAGCGCTGATTGACCTCTTAGGTCCCAGTGCTTGGCCTTTGGCCTAAATTCTGTATTCAATTCAATTCAAGTCAATTCAATTCATATACCGTTGGTAATCGTAGGATGTGTGAATGTGAACGTGAAAGGAATACTTTCGATCAGTGGAGGACACGAGGAAGTAATGGGTTGGATGTCCTTCGACAGTCAAGTGTCCCTTAGTGAGGTTTGCAAGAGAGTCTGTCAGTGTTCAAGTGGTGGTGCTTCTTCTTCTTCTTCTTCTCCTCCTTCTTCTTCTTCTTCTGTACCAGTGTCATTCAATTATCGTAAAACATTTTCCACGCTAACTCAGTGACTTATGTTGTGGTTGTTATAGTCTGCTTTTTCCCTTTCGAGCAAAAATAAATTAATTTGGAAAGTTTTCACTTTCTGTGTTTTGACCGTTCTGAAATATGTAGAGGAAACTAGGAATTTTACAGACGTTAACAAAATTCAACATTAGTCTAGTTTACTTTAAGCAAAATTAGTAAAGCACAGTCAGTGAATTATTTTCTTAGAGCAAACTAGAACAAACTTAAGTCAAGCCTTAGAGAGAAACATTTCCGCTTCATTTTAATCATTATTGAATAAGGTGCTCCTGTACTTCTCAGACAGCTTCTCAAAGCAATTACTGTTATTTTTTAAATAAACTGAAAGAAGAGAGTCAAAGTATTATGGTTTATTAGCTCCACAAAGGTTGGTAATCCTCTTCCGCATTAGAAAGATGTCATCATCATCATCATAATTTTATGTCCGCTTTCCCCCAGACTTGGTTGGGGTTGTCCCCACCCCTCTCTCTTTGGTGCACTTTTGGGTGTGTCCTTGGCTGGTGTAATCGTGGAATTTGTATATTTATATTTTCTTCTTGACGTCGTGGTGGCGTTTTCCTTTAAACGAGCACCTCTTGTTCTGTCTGAGGAAAGGCAGGAAGTGGTTTGTCAGTCTGTGTCAATTTGACCATCGAATGAAAGAGACTTTGCTGACTTCAATTCTCACGTCTGGTGTTATAGAAAACTGACTTTTTTATCACTTATTTCTGTGATTTGATGTATGTACGTGCGTGTGTGTGTGTGTGTGTGTGTTTCTTGTGTCATTTTAAAGGAGCCAGGCACTGACTGGATGCTATATTTCACACTTGACAAAGATGAGTGAATATATCCTTTTGACTTGTATCGTTGAACAAAATGTCATTCGCTGTACAGCTTTTGTGTGGTTTGGTTTTTTCGGATTTTGAGGAGAGAAGAACTGTCAGCTCAGCAGTTCCTCCTCCGATTCAGTAACATTCATCACATCAGTTTATGATCTGCAGTCTTGAGTTCGCTGTCCTCAGGTTTGCTGTCACCACTGACATTCCTTATCTCGAGTTTTGTTCATTTCATTGTTCTTTCAGAAATTAACTGCTCTCTTCTGCACAGTTTCTCTCGGTCAAGGTTTTTTAATTATGTATGTTAGTCGAGAAACACATTGTCGTCATTGAAAATCGCATTAGTTCATCTGGCCACCTTTAAAAATATCATATCTGGTATAGGTCTAGAAAACGCTGCACATCAGAATTCGTGTCCCACAGCACAGGAAACTGTATCATTTGAGTAAATGAAATAATTCATTTTCCATGTGTCGTTTACTCATCATTCGTCCTTCTCATTTCATTCGCCAGTTTCAGGTCAAGCACTGCTTTGAAGGAAAGATAATCATAAGATAATACATAGGCAATAACAAGGATTGTCACTTTCCTTCACTTAGTCTTGGAACCTGAATGAGTGGCTGGACTGTTGATGGGCATAAAATGATGGAAAGAGCTTTCAGTAAGACTAAGGTTAGGTGCTTCATTGTTTGGTTAGAAAGTGTATTAAGATTTTTTTGTTTTCTGTAGTTTGTATTAAGCATTTAGTTGGATACGATGTGTGTGAGAAACGAAAGTTGCCCGATACAATGCTGGGAGGTTTTGGTAAAGAGAAATTGTAAATGCGTGTCAGGAAGTGCTACAGGACTACAATTGGGAGAGTTTTAGACAATTTGGCAGTCAGTAGGTTCAAGGAATGAACCCAAAGCAAGATATAACCCGAGAGTTACTGAAATAAGGCAAAGCGTAGGTTTATTCCTCAAGTAACTTGTCTTTCCAGTTTAAAAATGTTTGTGTTCAGTTAATTTAGACCTAAAACATACACTGAAACTTCCTTACCCCCTACCCTGGCCTTTATAATGATTGTAATTAAAGCCTTTTGAATATTGTATGAAAGGCGAATACAATACAATAGTTTTTTTATGCCCATCTAAGGAGTTATAGTACCAACATTCTGCCTTGTGAAGAATGAGATGGCAGCCTTGGCTGATATATTACCGACAGGATGTCGTTTTCATGTCTCCTGTCTATTTACATATTCTGCAACCTTTGGTATAATAATTCTCTCTCTCTCTCTCTCTCTCTCTCTCTCTCTCTCTCTCTCTCTCTCTCTCTCTCTCTCTCTCTCTCTCTCTGTGCAGTATCTTCATGCTCTCTCTCTCTCCCTCTCTCTCTCTCTCTCTCTCTGCAGTATCGTCATGGGTCTCTCTCTCTCTCTCTCTCTCTCTCTCCTCTCTCTCTCTCTCTCTCTCTCTCTCTCTTTCTCTCTCTCTTTCTCTCTCTCTCACACACCGATATAACTCAACAGAAAAACTGCAGAACAACGAAAGGCACCAAAAGGATGGAAACTAGGTAATGTGGCCCCAGTTTACAAAAAAAGGTCGAAGAGAAGAGCCAGGAAATTATAGACCAATCTGTCTATCGTCAGTCCCTTGCAGGATTTTTGAGTCCATCATTGCAGATCAAATTGGGGATCACATTGACAGAAACAGCCTATTGTTAAACAGCCAACACGGCTTCAGACAAAACAGATCCTGCCTATCAAACCTCTTGGAAGTTTTTTTATAACATGCACGGTATTTACGACAGTAGTAGAGCAATAGATAAACCCTACTTAGATTTCCAAAAGGCCTTTAATAAAGTTCCGCACAAGAAACTAATGATAAAAGTTAGAGCTTTAGGAATTGTAGGAGAAATAGCAGACTGGATTGAAGACTGGCTAACTAGTAGAAAACAGAGAACCGTAATAAACGATGAAGAATCAGAACGGGCAGATGTGACAAGCGGAGTTCCTCAGGGTTCTGTCCTTGGGCCGCTCTTGTTTTTGATTTACATTAATGACATTGATTTAGGCTTAACTGGCAGGATAGCCAAATTTGCAGGTGACACCAAATTAGGTGTAAATGCAGCAGACCCAGATACAGTGGGAAGTTTAAGAAATGATCTATGGAAAATAGAGTGGTCAAAAAGTTGGCAAATGCCTTTTGATTTGGATAAGTGTAAAGTGTTACAAATAGGAACAAACAACCCTCAAGCCAACTACATGCTGCTTGGGAATGACATAAATAGTGTAGAACAAGAAGAGGACCTTGGAGTCATTATTACCAAGGACTTAAAATCGACAAAACAGTGCATAAAAGCTGAAAAGAAGGCACAGAAACAAGTGGAATACATAAGGAGGCAGTTCAAATACAGAAACAAGGAAACGGTGCTGCAGTTCTACACGTCCATAGTTAGACCTCATCTTGAATATGCAGTACAGATTTGGTCACCAACACTAAGAAAGGACATAAATAGATTAGAAGGGACACAAGCAAGAGCCACAAAGTTAATTCCATCAATCTGGCAAATAGGTTACCAAAGACGACTAGAGAGCCGGAACATATATGGTTTAAAAACACGACGATTGCGAGGACAACTCACAGAAACATTCAAAACACTGAAAGGCATCACAAAAGTAGACTAACCTCTTCACATTAAACGAAAACCAGACAAGAAGTAATGGAAGGAAACTAGAACTGAAGAGATACAACACATCTCATTGTGGGAACTTCTTTACATACAAGATATATGACACATGGAAGAAACTACCACCAGAAGTTGTAAACAGCAACAGTGTGGAAGAAGAGTTTAAAAGAAAGCTAGACAAAATCTTTAGAAGAACACTGTGAATGAACAGTAAAACCTGCTCCCAGAGATAAGTGAGCACATGATGTCTCCTCGGATGGACTAAAATGTTTCGAGACAACCTGATCTTTGTAACTCCTTGTAACTCACACTCACTCTCTCTCTCATACACATTTTGCTAAAAAATTCTCTCTCTCTCTCTCTCTCTCTCTCTCTCTCTCTCTCTCTCTCTCTCTCTCTCTCTCTCTCTCTCTCTCTCTCTCTCTCTCTCTCTTCCCTGATAGTGTTTTGAGATTTCGACTAGATGATCCCAAAATCAGCAAGCTAATCTTATTAGGCTTTGTTCCACACGCAATTTTTTCATCATAATACAGTATGAATGTTGTACCACACCATATAAAAATTTTACCATAGTTAATGAGTAGTGTGCCGTTCATATATTATAAATGAAATACTTTTAAGATGTGTACTGCACCATGATTTTGCAATAATCTGATAAGGTCTCTTTCACTGCTCCAACTGCAACACCAATATCATCTCTGAATCTTGTAGTAGGCTGTTAGTCATATTTTGTCAGTTCAAAAAAGGCTGGGTCATATTATTTCTTATACTCAAAAAGGCACGTCTGATATTACATTTTTCTAAATACAAAAAGGTCTGTGCGTTACATTTTCTATATTGAAAAAGGCCTGTCTTGCTGTAGTATTTTCTGTATTCAAAAAGGCCTGTCTGTCATCATATTTTCAGCCCTCCTAGAACTCCCACTTTTTCAGACGCGCTCCTACTTAGTCCTACTGTTTTGAGGAAACTCCTACTAAAAAGTTTGAAAGTATTAGACAAAAAAACGTGCTTATAATTGAATAGATATAAGAATAGAGAAGTGCGCTGAATGAGTGCTGCAACATGCTTGGGTATTGGCTGGTTGATTGACCACATTATTAGTGATGATGTTTCCGGTTTACTATATATATATATATAGGCTGCCAACTACTGTTATTTCAACGTTTGTGTAAACAATCACCAAAGCAAGTACTGTACTATTTGCCAGTGCACCTCTCGTGGTGCACTGTAGGCAATACTTAAGGTTCTTTGCAGCGTGCCTTCGGCCCCCAGCTGCAACCCCTTTAGTTCCCTTTACTGTACCTCCTTTCATATTCTCTTTCTTCCATCTTACTTTCCACTCGCTCCTAACAATTGATTCATAGTGCAACTGCTTTGAGGTTTTCCCCCTGTTACACCTTTCAAACTTTTACATTGATTTCCGTTTCAGCTCTGAATGACCTCATTGGTCCCAGCGCTTGGCCTATGGCCTAAATTCTATATTCAATTCAATTCAAGTACTACTATTTAGAGATGAAAGACTTCTGGCCCCCCTGATCAAAGCGATCTTTCATTTCATTGGGAGATTGTAATGTCAGTTTCACTTTGCTTCAAAGCTGAAGCAAAGTGAAAAGAACATTTTCAGACATGATGCTCGCAAGTTCATGACAATAGTGGTCGGTCAAGTACTTGGTTGACAGGGTACTACTGAATAGCAGCCTGCATCGCCATTTGCAGTGCCTGCATCCATTGATGAGAAGAGAGAAGTCTTCTGAAAAGTCTATCAAAGAAGTGTCTTGTGAAATGTCCAGAATTGTGCCCCTGTCAGAGCATGAAAATCTTATGCAAGGGTGGCAGCTGTATGCAAATGAAGTAGTTACAAAGGAGTCTTATAGATGAGGAGTATGGCAGCCCAAATGGATACTACATCAAACGGAAGCGAGTTGATTTCTATTGGGAAAATATTCTCAGCAATGTCACCAGTCTAGGAATCCCCAAATATCCAACTCTTGGAAAACTTGTCAAGGCAGCATTGACATTGAGCCATGGACAGGCTCATGTTGAGGCGGTTTCCCTCTTAACAAGATTTTGGTCACAGCCAGTAGGAGTTGCCTGAACAAGATATCCATAAATGGTCTAGCACAGTGCAGAACAAAGTTAAACACGAAGAAGGAGCGAGTCAAGTCCCAATCACTGTCAAGATCATCCGTGCATTCCGAAGAGCACACAGCAATTACAGAGCCATGACATGTGCATAAAAGAGAGCTGAAGAAGAAAAACAGAGGAATGAGGAAAAACAAAAAGGAGAGGAAAAGCAGCTAAAACTCAAGAGGAAACGAGAAGAGGAGGAGGCAGACCTACGAAAAAACAAAAATTGCAGCAAGATGAGATTGACGCATCAAGAAAACTTGTGAATGAAGAAGCCAATCAGAGATTGAAGAAAGCTTGCACAGTCAAGAAAATCGATCCTGCTGCCCAGGCTCTTTCAGAGTCCGGGAGTGCAAAGGTGGAGAAATCATCTGCTGAGCTGAAGAAAATTTCAGATGAAATTGCTTCTCAAGACAAGAGGAAGAAGAAGAAAAAAACTTGAGTGAAAGTGCATCTCAGTGACTGACAAATTATCGTAGTATAATTTAGTTTCAGATGTTAGTGTATAGTGAAGTTCATTATATGCAGGCACTATTTTTGTAACCATTGACATTTAACCTGATTGATTATACCTTTTTGTTTGCATATCACTTCAGTATTATTGAATGCTAGTCCAAGGCTTATTTCTCTGAAATTTTGAAGTGGATGATGTTGCGTCATTAAATCAAAGGAATAAATAAAAAAGGGCGAGACCAAATGCAAGACCCAGTAAATTTGTCTCATAATTAGCTGTAAAATATAACAAGCTAGAAAAATTGGGCCTCTTGTTACTGGGTAGGTCAGGGGTAGGTCTTCCCCCTTTCAGAAAAAAAAGTCAAAATAATGCAATGGAGCAAGTAACACCTGCTTGCTTGTACTGATTGACTATGCTTTGATAATGAATTTTAAACGTTGTTGCATGTATGCATTCAAATGCTTCAAATGTCGCATTGGAAATATCACAATATATCCTCGTAGCACTCCTCCCACTTTAAGATTATAACTCCTACTTTTTTTTGGTCAGACTCCTACTCTTTTTCAGGGGTTACTAGGAGGCCTGTATTTTAGATACAGTATTCTAAAAGGTCCATCTGTTTTGATATTTTCTATATAAAAATTTTATAAGGCCTGTGTTATATTTTCTATATTCATAAAGGCTTCTCTAGTATTTTCTGTATTCAGAAAAAGGCCTTTTAAAAATGCAAAATATAAACAGCAGTTTTGGAATGCTTTTATTAAGGACCATTACAATGTCGTCTTTCACGTTCTATATGAAAAAAAGACCTTTCTGATAAAAAAGGCCTGTCATAATTTTGGTGCTAAAGGCTTTAAATGTTAAAGATACTAGTGTGGGATACTTTGTGTAATGTTCGGATGCTTTTATTGAGAAACCTTACAGTGTCTTCTGTTTGTATACTTTTACTGAGAAACACTTTGTATACTTTTAGGGAGAAACATTACTCTGTCTTGTTGTTTGTCTAACAATTACTTTCTGTTTTTCAGGTCAGAACAGAAGCTCAAGATATGAAAGCAAGCGGATCAGATATGGATGGCAATGATGCCCCAAGAACTCTGATCTCAATCAGGCCTACTGGGCAGGAAGGAAGTGATGCCCTCTCTCTCTACCCACCAGAGTACCATTTCTGGATTGATACAAGTTTATGTGGAATCATTCCGCTGGCCTCCTGCACTTCCCCCTCTCTACTTTTAGAAGGACATTTGGATTGTGTCCTAACCCTGACTTGCCTTGCTGCTACAGAAGCTTCAAATTATAATTCACAGATATATCATCCAGGGACAACTTCTTCTTGGATGCAGCCAGGATGCAAATTAGCCCAGGTAAATATTTTATTATACAGGTTTTTTTGCCGTTAGTGGTTTCTTAATTGTAATTTTGTAAACCAATATTAACATGCTGAACAATTTCATGATTGCTTGTACACATTTACTGCTTTTAGAAGCATTAAAATTTAAAGTTTAAATAAGTTATAAATCAGTTGAAACTTTCAACTGATTCATAACTTGGTTAAATTGCTTGAATTATTTAAATTCTCATGCTTTTGCTTTAATAATTAAAGCAGATATTAGTACTGCGTGTGAAAATTCAAAATACTTTTTTCTTTTCTTTCAGTTTCTCGTTGCCGGGGAAGTGGCAGAGGAGATGAAGGCACTGGTCAAGCCCCATAAATATAATATATATGGCTGTCCACCGACCTTGGTGGACAGCCTAATAACACCAGTGTTGTGTTAGAAGAAGTTTACAAGTGATACCAGGCCCTTTTTACCTAGGATGTTCTCTACAGGAATTACAAGCTTATATAGACACACATTATACAAGCTATATTGCAACAGGGGTCTTCTTGTACATCGTACAAACTACTAAGAGAAACTTGCATACTTAAGCTTTCAGGTTACTCTGTATAGATGGATTTATTGCAAAAAAAATGTATGCGTGTATATGTAGTTTTTATTTGTAAAATTCGTGCTGTTACACGAACTTGTAGATGCAACCTATATAACAACTTGCCGAGTGCAGACATACTTTTATTTTCCATTATACCATGTCAGGGTTATGCTGTGTAGACAGACCTTGCTTCAGGAGTAAAAATACTCTGTGTATCAATTATCCCCAGCATGCAGCAGTCAAAACCTGTACAGAAAAGAGGGTTTAAAAAATAGATAATTCTTGATTTTCTATTCAAGATGATATATATAGGCAATACAATGTCTTGTAATGCATTGCTCATATAAAAAGATATTGGTCCATTACTAAATTTACTGTTTAACTGTCCTGTGACAAAAACAAACAATATTTACCTGTCCGTGCACGAGTTGCATGAACACACCTCTCATAGTGCACAGAAAATGCACACTGCTTTCATCAGGCCTCTATGCACAGTGAAGGCACCTCTCCTCTCCTCCACAATATAGCAAGTGTTCGTTGTGTCCAAAATTGCCTCCTTCCACGTTAAAGCTTGTTTTAAGCTACTTTAACAGCTAACAGCACTAATAGTCAATAACTACTGACTAACCCTGGTAGGCTGGCAGAATGGCCCAGCTTTGTTTAGTAACTAAACTTAGAGGTGGTTGAAGATCTCTGTCTTCATAGAGACCTCTTTCCAACCTCTGGGGCCCTGTCTCAGCGGCGGGGCCTCATCGAGGTACTCTAAACTCATCGATCTTGCTGGTGTGGTTAAATGTGTTATTCTGAAATAAAAAAAAATGTGTATCAGGTCTTGTATACAAAATGTAGTGAAGTACAAATATAATTACTTAACCATTACTGAAAGCAAGCAATTTCTAATCTTGACTATACTATCCATCTACTGAATCATTCTCATCAGTTCTACAAGAAGCAGAACAAAATCTAAATCCCTTAACTCCAAGAACTAGTATATGAAAGCTGATTACTGATATTTCATAACTCAAAAAAATGTTTAGCTTATTTGACCACATGTTCAGCTGATGCAAAGAGCATCCACGATCTTTTCTATTTGCTACTTTGTACATTGCTTGCAAAAGATCTAGTTATCTAGCTCCCTTTCCTTATATAAAATCCTGCCAAACAATTCTAAACTCACCTGTGTAAGAAAACAGCCATCAACTGCATAGCTGGATTTGTGTAGAATATTATGCAGCTTTCAAGAAAGTCTTCCAACAATTATTCAACAGCATTTAAAGAGTTAATTATTCTTGAAAGTATTCAAGGTTTCACAACTCCCAAAATCGGCCTCTTGAACCTTTCCATACAGCTGTGAACAAGTGCTGCCTGAAAGCAATAAATAATATCCCTTCACATGCTATTCTGCTAAAAAATGTTTTGATTAGGAACTGGTAACTATATTTCAACTCTAAGTCAGTCATGAACGATGGAATTCTTAATTAACACTCGAGTTCACTTGGGGCATTAACCAAATTGTGCAATTGTGTTATCAAAACAACCATTCAGTTCTTTTGAAAGGTTTCTTCTTACTGAATCTGAATGAAAATATTCCCTTCATACTTACTTAGCTGGTCACAGGTATTCTGTACCATACAGTTCTATACAGCTGAAAGGAAAATCGTTTCTTGCACAACTAGTATTTGTATACACTTACTACAAGTGTTACTTTCAGTCTTATTGTTTGGCACTTTGCATCACTTGTCTATCATATTTGTGTCACCCATCATATTTCATCACATTCTGAATAAGATTATGACGATGACTATACACTTTACAATCAAGGAAACGAATGGTTATAGGCAAGTGACTTCTTGTTTATATATAGGTTACAGACCATTTTTACTTGATGTTTATATATAGGTTATAGACCATTTTCACTTGATGTTTATATATAGGTCACATACCAATTTCACTCGATGTTTATAAACAGGTTATAGACCAATTTCACTTGAAGCCTACACAGTCTACCTTGCTTTCCCAAAACACCAACCACTTCTGACTAATACATCCTTTCCTACTTAGTCAACTCTCAAAGGATATACTATCTGGTCCTAGCTTGGTTCAGGAAGGATTCACCATGTCCTGGATCCTTAACAATACATCTTAGGGTCCTTTCTCATAGCAAAATCTATCCTAAGCTGGATAAGGTGCTTTACCTTCAAGTCACATTTAGGTCATTCATCCTAGGCTGAGCTGACCTTACCTTGGGGTGTTGCTTACTAATACTTAGCAAAATTTTCACTTACCTTAATTAAACTAGTGAGGTTAACGACTGAGAGCCCTCCAGGGCTTCATCTTCCACCTGTGAAAGGTTCGAGTTAGGTTGAGATTGGGCAGTTCTGATGAATAGTGATAAGGTTAGTCCTAACTGAGGATTTTGGATGAAGATTCACTCGGCTTTGTTCCCAAAACTTGCTGTGTATTTTCGACACAGTAACTTCTACACTTTCACTCCATATTCCAGCTGAAGTATCAGATTTCAGAGACCTCAGATTGGAGAATAACCTGAAAAATTATTCAACTTGAATATCTGGGGTCCTAATTGGTGAAGGATAACTGTTTACCAGTGACACACTTGATGTGATCAATTAGATGAAGCTACAGTTCTCAAGGTATATCAGCAGGTGCTCAGAATAAGCTAAATTTACTGTAGGAAGCTGGAGACATCATCCCAGAATGGTTGAAATCATTTCGATTTTTAGACTGCAACAACCCCAATATCTATTTGACAATATTTTGCTTTTTGTTAGACGGTCCCATTTATGTTGACGACATTTCCTGGTCATAAAATTGTCATTATATACTAATACAATCTAATTTTTCTGACAAAACATTTTGACTACAGTAATACGGGGTACAGCAGCAGAGATATATTTTGAGTAGTGGTTTGATGAGAGAGAGAGAGAGAGCTTCCATGCCTGGGTGAAAGAGCATGAAATTAAAGGCCCATAAAGAATAAGCAAATAGTCCATATATCGCGTACTAGTACTACAATGGCCACAGCATAAACCGAGCAACTGAAAACTTCAGTCAATGAGGGTGGTAGCACCACCACAGAGAGGAGTCACCCCAGTTGAGAGTTAATAGGACCAAAGTCAAATGCTCCAGTAAAGAATCTCTTGCAGTTTCAAAGGCCACTGTGATTATTCTTCTTATGAGTTTTAAACGCATGCCAAAAGCACTGAAAGGGTGAGTCTAGCCAAAAAGAGGGCTACTGACCCAGTCTCAAAAAAGGTCTTCCTTGTTAAACAATGACCATCAATTGTCAAGACTTGCGTAGACAAAGCATCGGTCTGCACAAATAAGAGATTGGGGTTCCAAGAGAAGGCTGCTAAGGCTTCTTCTCTATAACACCTCCAGGCAGAGCTGCTCCTATTTGCAACAGAGTGTATAACAGTCTGGGGAAAGAACCAGACGGTTGAGCTAGAGGCTTGATCGGCTTTAAGCCAGATGTTGAAGCGAGTAGCGCAGCTTGATATCATATAATTCAGCCTGCTTTATAGAGCGCTTTGATATACAGTATGCTGGAAAATTATATACAAAAGGGCATCTTTCAAATGTTCCATTGCAGCCTCAACACTAGCAAACAGTTTGAGTGAAAGCAAGCGGGACAATGGACGTACAGACAGACAAGTGACAGACGGACAGAAAAGCTTGACCCAACCTCCGTCGGCATGGGACTAATAAGTGAACCCGAACTGTATAGCACTCGCGTGTGAAGATGTCTAGTCAGCGGACTTCAACAAGACCCTTGAGGAAAATCTCACAGTCCAAAAACCAATGCAATCAAAAATTATTATGGATATAATAATTCACTTCTTGTTGTGCAATTATCACCTCCAAAAGTTCGGGCGAAGATGCATTACTTTAATACCCTTAAACAATTCTCCTTGTAATTTAATCATTTACTTACATGTTTATTTATTTATTAATTTAATTTATTTTTCTTATTCTAATAACTGATCTCCTCTTCTTTCTGTATTTCCCGTTACCTTCTTTTACTCTTTCAAATGATCACCACAATATTCGTTTTTAAGATTGAATTTGAAGTCTATAATGGCCCTGTGGTGGGCTTCTTGTTCCATATGAATAGGGTTTTTCTTCACCTTCTGAATAATGTCAGTAATCATTCTTGCAAAGTGCATGAAGGAGCATCTCCGTGCAATGTCTAACGACTGGCCAACGAATATTATATAAAAATGACGCGCTAGCAGTAGGAAATTAAAGTAATGAAGCGGCACAAATTAAGTAGTAGTATTATTTCCACAACTTGAGACATTGAAGGTAGTTTTCAGTTTCACGCTAAAAAATAATAGGACCACTTATTATTATATGCGTTGCTTGAGGACGCGACCACTTTATTACACGATCTATACAGAAAACCTATTATCCAGCGTGCCATTAGACTCCACTAAACCGAGAGAGAGAGAGAGAGAGAGAGAGAGAGAGAGAGAGAGAGAGAGAGAGAGAGAGAGAGAGAGAGTGTGTTTACAAGGAAAATGTCGAAATCCTCTTTAGTATCAAAGTAAAGATATCCCAAATCTCTCCTCAACTGGGCGGGGCTTCTGCTACCAATCACAACCGGAAGTTGTGAAATGGAGGTGCCCGTATCTTGCCCAGATCAGGATAAAATAAGAAAAGAGGGAGACTGAGCCCAAGTTATTATCAGTATTATTATGATTATTCCAACTGTCCAAGTGCAAGGCTCTGACCAGTGAGAAATCTTCCACTGAAGCCAGTGACTATAGTAGATAGCCCTGACCGTCTCGAAGGTTCGGTCATTACCGGACAATCAGACCTTAGAGTCTGATTTGGGAGGCAATGACTCAACAATGCGAATTCTGGTGACACGAAAAGGGAACGTCAAAATACCTCTGAAAAATATTTAAGCTTAAGAAATGCCGATGCACGTAGAGAGAGAGAGCCTCTGGAGATTCCATTTGGTAATGCCACTCATCCTATGAGGAGAGGTGAAGGGATTTCGAACAGACGGGAGGAAAAAGCTGACATACCATGATTGAGGAAGGCGGAGGGTGGCCGCTGAACGCAGTAAGGAGGATTGTAACGTGTCTGCACTATACATGACCAAGCGTCAATGAAACTTGTAACAGACCTCAACAGTCTGGGATGAGAGGGACTTGGTGCTTGCAGAAACTTATGAAACCAGATCACCAAGACCTAATACTGAAGTAGTTAATGTCTAGTTGTCGTTTACAAGAAATCTACTACAAATACAGTTAAGATTCTCGAAACTTCCTTTCTGCCAACATCAAATCAGAAGCTAAGAATCAGCCAATGCTTAGGTTTAGCGACCCACAATGAATGGAAGATAATAAGGGATACACTCTCAAAAATGAGTGCTCAGAAACGTACAGCAACCTTTACAGGTCTGGTGTGAAAGGCAACGGATAGACAATGCAGTAAGAGAAGCCAGAACGGTGAGAGAGAGAGAGAGAGAGAGAGAGAGAGAGAGAGAGAGAGAGAGAGAGAGAGAGAGAGAGAGAGAGAGAGCAGAGACTGATAAACGGACAGTAAAGTATCGTCCATGCTGTAGACTCACTACCAATATGATGCTTACCTTAACCCAATACTGAACAGAGAGAGAGAGAGAGACAATGAACGGGTCGACCATTAAGAGATGAGAATTACTTCGTGGAGATCCTACAGTTTCCAAGTAGGGTAAGAAAGTATGCATTTTGATGGAGCGTTCTTCAACCACATCAGTCTCTCTCTCTCTCTCTCTCTCTCTCTCTCTCTCTCTCTCTCTCTCTCTCTCTCTCTCTCTCTCACACACACACACACACACACACACACACAGCACGTACATAATTCACTTCTCAGGTAAAGAAGAGCGCGAGAGCGCATAGGCACGAGTTCATAAACGAGTTGAAGGGGGATAACAACAATACTTTAAAAAGTCACAAAAGAAGGAACAGGGAATCTTTCTCCAAACTTCCAGTTAAGATATTAAAAGGAAAGTAGGCTAGTATGCATGAAAAAGGGAGTGATCACTGCAGATACAGAGGCCACAGTACGTAGCCCCCAAAGAGTGAAGAGACCACTTGGCTGACAAAAGATGGGGGCACAATGAAAATGGAAAACTGAAGCAATTCACTTTGTCGAAATACAGACTGTCTTGTACACGATTGGCCCGGAAACCTTGCAGAAAGTTTCCTAGGTGCCTTAATGTGCTTCCAGCGACGGACTGGACATGGCCCAGTGACAAATACTCTATGCAGAGAATGTGCATTCCCTAGAAAGCTCGGGGAAATTGCAGATTTGATTAGGATCATCTGGGTATTTACAAAGCAACGCTGAAGAACCCGAATGTGCGACTGGGAGCAGGTTTCTTGGTGAAAATTCCATCTCGTTATTGCAAAAACCAACTCAAACCAAACGCCATTAAGACAAATTACAAAAACTCAGTTGCAGAACATTTCAGTATAAATTCAAATTATCCTGAAGAATAGTTATCAATTATCACTGCAAATTACAATTCAAAATTCCTAATGAACGCCCAAAATCCTCAAACCATAAATACCATTGATATAAATTGTTTTCTCTAACGGTTCTACCCGAAAATTCTTATAACTGAAAAATAAGACTAGTAGGCGGCCAGGGGCTGTACTGCTCACTTAAGCCACGCTGTCGCACTCGATGAGTTTTTGACCAAAACGAATTATGATGATGTTCAACTCTGTTCCCCGGGACTCCTGTCGGGTCGGCCATACGAGGGATTAATGATGAATGAGCCGAGTCGACCGCGTAAATGAGCCATGACCCATGATTTACAGGTTGTAAGTTTTAGCAAGGACAGATAAACATTTAGTACTATTCAATATTTATGTAGGTTACTTGAGGACAAATTTATGTTCACTTACTGAATGTCTGAGGTATTCTAAGTAATCTCCATTACAGTTTACGCCAATACATTGTTTAAAACAAAAGAAATATAGTTCTTCTCACCCTCGTTATCGATAGAAAAATGAACTTACAGTTGTGACATATGAGGCTGGGTTTAAAAAAAAAATAGCTGACACTGACAAATAATGAAGTTACCGGTAGACTACCATTAAAATAGAGTTAATACAAAACTGAAACTGTTAATGCAAAGACGAAGGATGGTCAAATGTGGGTCTTACCTGCAATAAGCCCGTGTGACGTCATTGTCTGGCCGACCTGTCTTAGCGAGTCCTGGTTTGAACCAACTTGAATCTGCCCTGCGCATGGAAGCTCTCTCTCAAGTTAGGTCATTTCTGGTCTTGGACTGCTTGAGAAGAATAGCGTTAAATGAGCTCCCCCCCCCCCCACCCCCGTCCCGCCTACCCTCCCAATTCTCTCAGTTTTTAAATCTCTACCACCAACCAACCCCCACATACAGCGGAGTGTCCCCAAATGTATAAGCTTAGAATCCCTTTACCCTGGAATGCTTTGTACTAATGTTGTTCATATAATATATAGTCCAAAACGTGAAGAGTCGACGTTTCACACTTGAAGATTGAAGAAGTTCACCTGAGGTCCAAAGCCTTTCAGTCCCGTAGGGGACTAGTGTCGTCAGTGCACCTCACGCGGTGCAATTGAGGCATTACTTGAGGTTCTTTGCAGCGTCCCTTCGGCCCCTAGCTGCAACCCCTTTCATTCCTTTACTGTACCTCCGTTCATATTCTCTTTCTTCTATCTTACTTGCCACCCCCTCCTACAGTTGTTTCATAGTGCTTCTTCAACTGCTTGAGGTTTTCCCCCCTGTTACTTTACCTTTCAAACCTTTTACTGTCAGTTTCTCTTTCAGCGCTGAATGACCTCAGGTTCCAGCGCTTGGCCATGTGCCAAAATTCTATATTCCAATCCATTCCATTCCATTCCACTCCAAAGCCTTTCAGAAAATGATGAACCAGAACAGACAAACACACAGGAAACCACGAAAGGACGGACACTGATGCCTCAAAAATAAATGACATCGAAATCCTGGAAGGGTCGTCGCAGCTGAAGACGACTTCCACCAGATACGAGAAATCCAGGTTCTAAGAAGTGCATCAGACAGCGGAGGAGGAGCAGAAGGAGGAGGAGGAGGAGAGGAGCAGAAGGAGGAGGAGGAGGAGGAGCAGAAGGAGGAGGAGGAGGAGGCAGCAGAAGGAGGAGGAGGAGGGAGCAGAAGAGAGGAGGATGAGGAGGGGAAACTTATTTAACTTTCCATCTCGCCAAGGGGTTGAAATTGACGCGCAAAGGTATATTATGAGAGTGGCCTATAGTGGAAGATGGAATTTCATAATCGATTTGAGACGATAACCATATGACAAAGGAAGGAAGAATGCAATAAGGAAAGAATTAATGAAAGGTCTACAACTATGAATTTGCAGACTCCAGGAAACTGGAGTCATACAAGAGAGTTGACACTTGTTACGAACTAAATCTTCATTTCTGTGTCAGGTTATCAGAAAGGAAGGGGAAGAAAAACCTCTAAAAACTGCTCCCTGCAAATCGTTATGCCAGATTTCACCTGCAGACTACTTTCACTCTCAGGAAACGGTGGTTACCTCGTCGAGGCCCTCTGGGACAGGCAGAGGAATGAATTGCGCCTTCTACTGGCGTTACTAGAATGACCACACACACACACAACGGTTTTCTCTTTGTGTACGAAAGAGAGAGAGAGAGAGAGAGAGAGAGAGAGAGAGAGAGAGAGAGAGAGAGAGAGAGAGAGAGAGAGAGAGTGGCCGCGAAGTAAAAAAAGCAGCAATGTAAACCATGAAACATTTAATTAAAAGGAACAAGGCACTTAAAAGCTTTGCTTTATTAGGTTTGAATTGGACGGGAAAACAGCCACTGCTGCTTCAGTACCTATTTATTTGTTATTATTATTATTATTATTATTATTATTATCATTATTATTATTATTATTATTATTATTCAGAGGATGAGAACCCTATTCATATGGAAGAAGCCCGCAGGAGCCATTGACTTGAAATTCCAGAAGCAGCTTCCAAAGAATATTACTGAGGTGTTCAATAGGAAGAAGTAAGAGAAGGCAATGCGAAATGCCGAAAGAATGAAGCAGTTCTTAGAAAAGAAAAATACAAATGAGTAAATTAGATAACAATAAGTAAATTATAAGGTACACGCAGAATTGCTTTAGGGAAGTAATGCATTTCATCTTAGTTGAACCTTTGAGGTTCCAACTGTACAACATCCTTAGCAGGGAGAGAGACTGTTGTTCCACAGCACTCCAACGGCGTGAGGGGGAGGAGGAATGAAGGACCTCTGGAACTCTGGAGAAGTTCGGCAGCGAGGCACAATTACACAATATTGTTTTGGGGCAATTCGGCTATGAAGCTAAAACGAATAGGGGAGGGGGTTGGGGCGGGCCGTCGATTTCAGCCCTTCCCTTCTTCAGACAGTGACAAAGAAAGCGCTGAATGGTCGGACAGCAAAACTGAAGAGGGAAGTAAAACGGAGGTTAAGTAAATAGTTACAAGTAAATAGTTACAAAGTGTAGGTACAAACTTATTGGGGCAGAAGGGACGTTGCTAACAACCTTTAGTAATGCCTACAGTGCAACACGTGAGGTGCACTGATAGCTCTACCTCCCTACGGGAGAAAACTATGAAGTCTCTAGTGAAACAAGTGTGCTGTATCTCAGTAGCTCACAAACCTCCTCTGTGACACACACACACACACACACACACACACCACACACACACACAACACATAGTGGACTCGGAGAAAAATAATGGAAGGGAAGAGAGAGAGAGAGAGAGAGAGAGAGAGAGAGAGAGAGAAGAGAGAGAGAGAGAGAGAGAGAGAGAGAGAGAGAGAGACGTTTAACTATCACCCAAGGGTCAAGGAGGGAGTTTGGCTTCATATAAAGGAAAGCATCCCAGTGTTCAAAGACTGCCTTTCAGAATTTTATATTTGTAACCACATATAGTAAAGCCTACTTGCAAACTTTAATAAAAACAAAGATCCACCATGTACAAGAATCTACATACATAAATTTATCAACAGTTCAACTCTTGAAACTTGGGTAGACCCACAAAAACTGAACTATGGTCTGTGCCTCAAATTTATTGACAAAAATCTTTCGAGATATTTACCCATATTAAAAAATTCAATCTACCTTGTTTTTCTTAAAGAAAACTTTCCAAACTTTGACGGAAAATGCTGGTTAAATCCCCAGATACAGTTGTTAGCGAAAAATATGGTCCTCTCTCTCTCTCACTCTCTCTCTCTCTCTCACTCTCCTCTCTCTCTCTCTCTCTCTCTCTCTCCGTACACTAAATAAGGGCATTAGTTCTGCGAGCAAGTATGAATATCAGCACTTCACATTACATAAATATATACAGCACATTTTCTCATGGATTCTTCTGCAGAGAGAGAGAGAGAGAGAGAGAGAGAGAGAGAGAAGAGAGAGAGAGAGAGAGTGAATGAATATCAGCACTTCACATTACATAAATATATACAGCACATTTTCTCATGGATTCTTCTGCAGAGAGAGAGAGAGAGAGAGAGAGAGAGAGAGAGAGAGAGAGAGAGTGAATGAATATCAGCACTTCACATTACATAAATATATACAGCACATTTTCTCATGGACTCATTCTGCAGAGAGACGAGAGAGAGAGAGAGAGAGAGAGAGAATGAATATCAGCACTTCACATTACATAAATATATACAGCCACATTTTCTCATGGATTCTTCTGCAGAGAGAGAGAGAGTAGAGAGAGAGAGAGAGAGAGAGAGAGAGTTACAATGCCACCTACTCTCACGTATTTGACCGTGTCAACTCTAAAAAATAAATGGCAAAAAAGTTCTGTGACAAAATTCTGGCTGGAAGTAGGCCTAGAATAAAAACCCGAGTAGCACTGCCTGTGGAGAAACTAACTACAGTACTACAGAATACTGATCACTGTAGGCCAACGTGAAGAGTCGCCAATGAATATGATAATGAAGTTGTTCATTATCTTAATTCAGTAACTTCATCTCATTCCTAACAAAGAAGCGACCTCCCAGCTCTTCCTTCCCCGACTCAGGCCCTAACCACCAATGGGTCACACAAAGAGGCCCGACTGTCTCCAATGGAGCAAGTCAATTCTAAACGAGTAAACAGAAGGGACAGAAATCATGACACCAGCTCATTTTTCCATACTAAAGCTCTCCAATGAGAGCATTGCGCATGTTCAGCCTACATGGCGCTTGTCTTCGAACAGCAGAGCTCTGCTACTTATTTAACAAATCATGACGAAACAAACACCAAAACAAGAAAAGCGTTCGACATAACCACTCTATCTACACCAGGCAGTATTATCTGAGTGTGCCTGCCTCCATATGAAACAAATATAAGACGACCTTAGGAAATCATTGCCCTTGCACCATGTGAGACATAGGCCTAAATGATTCACCAAGAATATATCGGATGAAGAGGCCACAGGATGAATACATAGCAACAAGTGCACGTGGAAGATGATAAAAGGACATAGAAATTATTCTTTGGTCCTGGAACAATCCATCATGAGCGATCCTCTATTCTCTGATCTATCATTGCAAATACAGGAACTGGATTAAAGTACAAGCTCAAAAAAAAATAATGCTGCGAGTTATAATTTTCAACAACCTTTTGCGCTGCTGTGGTACGATTCTGCAGGTGAGAGAGAGAGAGAGAGAGAGAGAGAGAGAAGAGAGAGAGAGAGAAAATTGCCCTTCCAACTGGAATATGCCACTAATCACTTAAAGCTGTGGCCCTAGATTAGTAATCTACCCAGGAACTAGCACCACGTCAGTATTAAAAATATTAATATAATAAAACTTAACTAATGCCTATCCACTAAGTTAGGAGCTTCGAGGAACAGGTATTTTTTTTTCTGTCAGAATAATAAATTTATCAAACAAAATGTGGAACAAAGGATTGAGAGAGAGAAATCCTTCAAGTATGAACGAGGAAAGTCAAGAGTCTAGACCAACCTAGTCAACCTTTTGAAAGCTCTGAGCAACTTAGAGAGAGAGAGAGAGAGAGAGAGAGAGAGGGAAGAGAGAGAGAGAGAGAGATAAAAGCCAGTATTAAAATGTAAACCCAACTATATATACTTGGAAATATTGATAGGGAACCAAGAGAGGCGAATCGCACTAGACGTCACATTGTCGTCTTAATCTGTCAGTGGCTGGCACGATGAGCCTACGCTTACAATATGACGCTCTTGTTAACGTTTCACAAAACGTTGTCGTCAGTATGTCCAAGAGAAAATAGATGTAGGAAAAAAAGGATACAACGAAAAACAGAAATCCCGTAACTTCCATGACAACTGAAACTCGAAGGCTGCAAAAAAAATATCGTACGATGTGTCTCACGAATCAAGGCTCCACAGATACTTTCCTTCCACGCACCTTCCGTGTCAAGATGACGATCAATATATTAAGAAGAAATTTATTTATTCTCAGGCAGATTAAAATTGTAGATCTCGATCTGATTTAGCTGCTATGACGACGTTTATTGATGTTCCTCAACGTTTCCTGCACCTATTTATCCATTGAATAATTGTCATTTGTGATAGCCCGAAAACATTAGGTGTCTAAAGCACCACATCTTGAGGCCCCTGTGCAAACAGCACTTCAACTTTTCATATTTTGTACAACTAACAATTCAAGTGGATTTCTTTTCTTTCGCACCCCCATCCGCTTTGTCATAATGTTCCAGTCCCACTGAGAGAGAGAGAGAGAGAGAGAGGAGATGAGGAGAGAGAGAGAGAGAGAGAGAGAGAGAGAGAGAGAGACCATTTCAACACCTGTCCTGCATTAAATAGACCAAGAGCCAGACTATCGACCGTGCAGAGAGAGAGAGAGAGAGAGAGAGAGAGAGAGACCAGTTAGTGGGTTCGTTCAGTTGATTTTAACAAATAAATCTCCACTTCCCGTCCGCATTAAGTGCTCCCGTTTAAGAGTCAACTATCCAAAATGGCCATGTACAGCAATCGATTATGTATTAATATGCAAATACTGACCTCACTGACCTCCTCCATGACTTACAACTGACGGTTCATTTCAAAGAAGTTTGTTCCACGACAGCAGGGAGGGAGGGGTCCGCTTTACAAGAAATGCAAATGAGCAAATGACCCGCAATGCACAACAGGTGGCAGAAGTATAATTGAGCACCTAGACCACCCTGGTTCGACCTGCTTCCGGAGGACGTCCTCGGCCTAGATTTCCTTCTCACCTGACACGAAAATTATCCTCAAAGACAATATTGCAACAGGATCTCTCTCTCCTCTCTCTCTCTCTCTTCTCTCACTCTCTCTCTCTCTCTCTCTCTCTCTCTCTCTCTCTCTCTCTCTGCGGAATATACTAAATCACTGTTTAAAAAAATGTTGTTTTGAGCCCCTCTACAGAAATCTGGAACGAGAAAAGAGAGAGAGAGAGGAGAGAGAGAAGAGAGAGAGAGAGAGAGAGAAGAGAGAGAGAGAGAGAGAGAGAGAATTACAGCAGCGTACTGCGATATCAGAGGCCGAACAACTACTACAGGACCTTGAAAAGCTGTTAATGTGCTGACCTAGACACCCAAGAAAGATTAATGAACAAACACCCAACCATCACCAGTAAGGAGTTCAAACCACAATTATCATTGCTATAATTATACCTACTATCATCATCATCATCATCATCATCATCATTATGGTAGCCTAAGAAGACCTCTAGATCATTCCCAGACTGAGGCTTAGGCCTAAGGCTCGTAAAAGCTATTTGATGTGAAGAGAGCAGTAAGGACATTTGGAGAGGGTGGTGGTCAGGACAGCTCCTCCCTGCAGGTGCCATGACCGCGTACGAAAATTCATGCTCATCATTCCTCTTTCTCACAGAATCTAATTATTTATTGCCAGCAACGACGCCAACCTGCTTACAATGGCAACATAAATTCCACTCATATTTATAGTCCTATTTATAGTCTCTCTTGTGTAGTACTGCTTGCAAGATGTACCGCCGGGAGTGACGACCACTGGACTACAGGGTCCGACAATGTGAAGAAAGTGTCTTACAATCCCTACAAAATTCCCACCTATCTTTCCCAAAGCAGATGAATAATATTTCTTAAAATAAAGAAACTATAAAAAAAACAGCCTCAGGAACACTTACTTGGAGCAAATTTCCTCACTGAGTGCCCCGGGAACCTTTTCCAGGAAGCCTTCTGCGATATTGTGAACGAAAGTGACTGAAGGCTTCATTACCTTAAAAAAAAAAAGATTTAAGAATGAGAACAACAGACATACAAATAAACAAGAGCGAAACATAACACACAATGAGACTGGATTGTGGAATTTCAAACACAACCAGACATTTCAGAAAAGTAATTAGGAAACCAATGAGATATGATAAGAGGGACACGCACGTTGCTTTCGGCAAACTTCTTGTCTTGAGGGAAGGCACAGTCCCCCTCCTTCCCAAGGGTCTTGACGGGAAGGAAGACGGGTCGTCGAGCGGAAGGCTGTACCATCCTCAAAATGAAACAACAACAATCCTATCTAAAAACTGAAAATATAATGACTTCTCTCTCTCTCTCTCTCGCCAAACACAAACCTTCCAAACAGTAACAAACGGTAAATGCAAACACAATGCGCTTGGATTGTGAGTGATGTACAATCAAATGGCAGTAATATTTCATAATAGAACAAAGTATTAAGTGCTCATAAGAGCTTCAATCCCAACTTCAGGCAAGCAAGCTGCTGCTGCTGCTTCTTCCTCTTCCCTCTGAATGAAAGGGGAACAGGCCTCCTGTTCCCCTCCAGACATGACGGAGACAGGCAGGCAGGCAGGCAGGCAGGCTTGGCCTTTAGCCCCTCTTCGATTTTCTCTAGGGATTTTTCTGACAACTGTAAGTGACAGAAAAACTTATTAAAAAATGAGGGCGAGAGAACACAAAGAAGGGCATATTATTGTTATTCCCTGAAACGTCTGTCTAATGAGTGAGCACATCCACAGTCTAAGCCATGCCCACACTCTTTTCTGGATTCTCCGGCTGATGTTCGTCTTACAGCTGGTCAAAAAATTGCAACGTAATCAATCAGAATAGACACTAACATATATTATATACTTAACCATAACCAGCGATTTCTGGTAAACACTATTTCCAAGAGATCTTTGGATTTGGTTTCCCTATTAGTGAATCATTTCCCTCACCACACAAAATGTGTGCCATTTGCAACTACACTAAGAGATGAGGCATCAATGTTCTTATATGCAAAAACCCTGTAACAATAAAGTCATGAAACTCTCACCAAGGGAATTGCGACGCCAAAATAATCGAGAGCAGAATATAAGCAACCATTCTCACCATGACTTCAGAGCCTGAAGGAATTATTCTTCCCGAGGTCGTCGTCTTCTGTCGGTTACCCCTCTAGCTGTCTGCATTTCCTGCTAGTCAAGAATTCATCCATCCACCAGTCTGCAGAGTCCTGACTGCCTTTGTTCCTTGTCAGTACACACCTACAGTATCTGCTGACTGTCTTTTTCGGAGGTGCTCTTCACCTGAAATAGGAAAATGTTTGTTAGAACACCTTCCTTATTATTATTATTATTATTATTATTATTATTATTATTATTATTATTATTATTATTATTATTATTCAGTGTACTGTACTGAATATTATTCAAGAAATGAACCCCATTCATATGGAATTCTATTATTATTATTATTATTATTATTATTATTATTATTATTATTATTATTATTATTATTATTCATAAGCCCCTTCATCATAAGAAACAAACCAAAATAGCAATGGCTTGTTAAGCAAGCTTCCAAAATATATTGTGTCCACTTGGCAAAGAGAGAGAGAGAGAGAGAGAGAGAGAGAGGAGAGAGAGAGAGAGAGAGAGAGAGAGAACACACAACAGTGGAGACAGTTGTTTGATTTGTGAAATTGAGGCTCTTTCGACCATCAAGCTCTTCTGACTGAACAGAAGGGCTGGGGTGTTGGATAGCAAGGGCCTAAATATGGAATTGGGAGAAAACCAGAGAGAGAGAGAGAGAGAGAGAGAGAGAGAGAAGAGAGAGAGAGAGAGAGAGAGAGAGAGGATGGACAGCAAAACGGCAAGAAAGATGCAGCTATGGAGAACAAGAACAGAGGTAAAGAAGCACAAGGAGAGAATTTGGATGAAATTGCCTTACACCAAACATCTGAATGAACAGAGAACAGTTCACATGCAATCGTAACTGCATGTCATTTATACTGTATAAGAAACGAATGTGGCCAATAAGCACGGATGGAGGCGGGATGGGGCGGAGGCCGGGGAAGGGTATTGTACAATGTCCAAGCACTAAATTATTGCGTCAATGAGGTTTCTGACACCAGAAAAAAACTAAGCTTCTCAGCCCAGCGCTTTCAATATCGAGGCTTTCAGGTCTCCACCAAATACTGGTCCACATTGAGAAATGAAGTTCGTGGCCCAATACTACTAGACACACTTTTAAAAGTAAAAGAAAACAAGTAAACAATGCGCCAAAGTTTTTTTCGGCGCAATCGAGTTTTCTGTACAGCCTCTACAGCGTATAATCAACGCTACCGAAAATAGACTTACCTTTCGGTGGTCTCGGTATAATGTTGTATGAGCCGCGGCCCATGAAACTTTAACTACGGCCGGTGGTGGCCTGTCCCATAGCGTTGCCAGACGCACGATCATGGCTAACTTTAACCTTAAATAAAAAAAAAACTACTGAGGCTAGAGGGCTGCAATTTGGTATGTTGGATGACTGGAGGGTGGATGATCAACATACCAATTTGCAGCCCTCTAGCCTCAGTAGTTTTTAAGATCTGAGGGCGGGCAGAGAAAAGTGCGGACAGAATAAAGTGCGGACGGACAGACAAAGCCGGCACAATAGTTTTCTTTGGCAGAAAACTAAAATATCGAAAGAACTGGTCAAATACAAGACAGCCATATTTCTTGGAATTCCTTAACTGATTTTTTATACATTCTGTGGAAGTGGTCAGATACCCTCGAGCGATGTCTTCCTTCCTTCCTTCCTTCCTTCCTCTCAGCTGTGCTTCGCTGACACAAAAGACCTTTCAAATGTGCATTTTTGGAAAAAGTTTTGCAGTGTGTTTGGACATAGGCCTACTGATGAAATATCTGGGAAGTTCTACTAGAATGTCGCTTCTCTGCTGACTTCTGCATTCACTCTCTGCACATTCGATGTGAAACAGCATCAGCTGCATTCCACCTCGTCTGACCCTCAGCTTAGGCCTACAGCTGTTGTGACAGTTCACGGCTTCAACACTCGCCTTCTGCTGCTGCTTACTGGATTATTCCTTGAGGATTGGAAATGTCTAAAGAGGATCTTGGAGCTTTCATAAGCACCATGACTCGTCTTGGAAAGAACCCACCACCCCTCAACCGCCGCCTCCTCCTCCTCCTCCTCCTCCTCCTACCGGTTATGATACAGACGAAGCTCTTCGCCCTCCACCGCCAAAGAAGGCTACAGAAAACAAGCAGTCAACACCTACTGAATCCTCACGCCTTTTCCCTTTCATCCCCTCCTCCTCCTCCTCCTCACCTTCCTCCCCGACTCATCTGACGGCTGAAACACTCACTAAATTTAACTCTCCCCCCTTTCAACCCTCACCTTCCACTCCCCTCTCAGGTCTATGGCACAAACGAGTATATCTGCCGCTGCCGAAGCTTCGAGCGCTACCATCTGAAGGCCTTCCAAACCCCAGCGCAAAACACTACAAGTTCATTCATTATCTGACCTTATCCAGGAGAGCTCTCTGTTGTGGACCCTCTGTCACAACTCCCACACATCGTTGACGCCCTTCGCAGATGTGAAACCAAGCTCCAAGGTTCTTGCTACCTTCAGACGACCAGGCCCAAGGTCTAACTCTAGACCTTGACTAGGCCTAGTTCCGTGCCAATTAAGGTTTAAAATGCCCGCCCTGACTAACTCTCGTCGCACAGAGAAAGGCAAAGACAAACCCATCAAACTGACACCAGAACCTGTTCTTGCATCTCGGAAACGGACTTCCTGGCAGCAAGAAATGGTCCCAAACAACCAAGCAACCCTTAGCAGAAGAGATACAAGAAGATGACGGCATGCATCCCACACGCCAATTAGACCAGCTATAAAATACACAATTTGCAATCTCCAGCGCTTACATTAAGCCCACTGGGGGAATACACGCTGACGAGACGAGAGAGAGAGAGAGAGAGAGAGAGAGAGAGAGAGAGAGAGAGAGAAGAGAAGAGAGAGAGAGAGAGAGAGATCCTACGGTCTCCAAATGTGTTAAGAGAGTGTTCAACCACATAACAATACATAATTCCCTTCCGAGGTGAGCAAGAGTGAGAGAGCGCAGCCATGCGTTCATAAAGAAAAGAAGCCGAGGGGCAAAAACAGCAATACAGCGCAATGTTACAAAAGTTGGACCATTGAATCTCTCCGAACGTCAGCAGCCAAACTTCCAGGAAAGACAAAAGGAAAGTAAGTCTAGTATGCATAAAAAATGGGGCGATCGCTGCAGGAACAAAGGCTACAAAAAAGTTACGTATACCTTAGTTTAACCAGACCATTGAGGAGCTGATTAACAGCTCTCCTAGAGAGGGCTGGCCCCAAGGATTAAACTTTCTTTACGTGGCTAAGAACCAATTGGTTACCTAGCAACGGGACCTACAGCTTATTGTGGAATCCGAACCACATTATACCGAGAAATGAATTTCTATCACCAGAAATAAATTCCTCTTATTCGGAGATTCGAACGAGGGCCAGCAGAGTGCTAGCTGAGAATGGAACCCACCCTCCCAATGAGGAACTACAAAGGCTACAGTACGTAGCCTCCAGCAGGGAAGACTAGTAGAACGAAGAACGTGGGAATTAAAATAAAAATGGAATACTAGAAAGCCTTTCGCTCTGTCGCATTGCAAACCATCTTGTACATGATTGGTACTTGGTATTCACGCCAAGGAAACCTAGCAAAGTGTCCTAATCACCTGGATGCGCTTCCACTGACGGACTAGACACGGCCCAGGGGAACATACTTACGTAAAGGCACTGATTCTCTAGCAAGCTTTGGCAACTGCAACCGACTGACTGACAAGGTGGGAAAGAACCCGAATGTGCAGTCGGGAGCATTTCTTGGTGACAATTTGGACAAGTTATTGAAAACCCAATTCCAGTCATTTTAGCGGGTTACAAAGCACAGGAATCTGTTATCATTGCAACTTACAATTCATACCTTTCAAAATGACCAATGGACGCCTAGCCCTATAACCAAACACTGCACTAACATGTTTTGTCTCCAGCAGTTCCACCCCAAAATTTTTATAGATGACAAAACCAAATGACAAGCAAGAGGTCAGGGACCGCGCTCCTAAACTGGGCCAATTGTTGCATTAGCATTAAGTGTTTGACCTAAACTGGACATTCCTACGTCAAATTCTCAAGTTTGGTCATTTCTGGCAAGCTAGTTCTTGAGATGGGTCATGTTAAATGGCCCCTCCCTGTTCTCACGACTTTTAGCAGTGACCCCAATTGTAGAAGCTTAAGTCACCTTCACACAAAAATGTTTTGCATTAATTATGTTTGAAGAAATCCTAAATGCGGAAAGTGAACGTTCTCCACTCACACTTCTGGGAAGTTAGAAAATTATAAACTAAAACCGATAAAACCGATAAACACACACACACAAACACACACACACGCGCGCACATATAGGAGACCAAATGAGGGCTGATAATAATATATAATGCTCCGGAAATAAAGGCAGATGGAGGGAGGGAGAGAGGGAGGAAGGACGGAAGCTCCTTGAGGATTTATGCCGAAGATCAAGCTCTGGGACCTATGAGGTCATTCAGCGCTGAAACTGAAACTGACAGTAAAAGGATCGGAAAGGTTCGGTAACAGGAGGAAAACGTCAAAGCAGTTGAAGCATTGCGAATCAATTGTTAAGAGAGGGTGGACAGTAAGATGGAAGAAAGAGAATATGAAAGTAGGTACAGTAAAAGGAATGAAGGGGTTGCAGCTAGGGTCCGAAGGGACGCTGCAAAGATCCTTAAGTACCGCCTACAGTGCAACGAGTGAGGTGCACTGACTACACTACCCCACCCCCCCTACGGAATGTATGACAACGGAAGAAGGCCAGAGAGAAAGAACTCCAAGCTAAACCACCACAGACCTGGAGGTTCCAGAAAATGGCTACACACACACACGCACACACACTCTGACACTTCCATAAAATAATGAGAATGAGGTGACGCTTAGCACGAGTAAAACAACTCACTTCTTGAGAAATATATCAAAAAGGGGTCACAAAAAAAAAGTCAAAACTCAGTACAAACCGGTGACACGAGATTTGACCTCTAGACTAATGCAACCTCTCGGGAAATAAAGGTGATCTCGTCGAGGCCCTTCTTAGCAGAACGAGGTCTAATAGTAGCTTGTGTTGAGAGAGAGAGAGAGAGAGAGAGAGAGAGAGAGAGAGAGAGAGGAGAGAGAGAGAGAGAGAGAGAGAGAGAGAGAGAGAATGGTTCTATGGAAAAAGTCAAGTCTTTACTGGACAAAACAATTATATGGAACATTCGAGCCATAACTTCTCGTCCATGAACATGGTACAAAAACCGAGAGAGAGAGAGAGAGAGAGAGAGAGAGAGAGAGAGAGAGAGAGAGAGAGAGAGAGAGAGAGAGAGTGTGTGTGTTACCTCAATCAGAAAGAGCAACAGCTGGTTCAGTCAGCACCAGTATAAATAACCCTCAATAGATGACGACTGCCCATGACATTTATGTCCAGTGACATTTGAATAAAAAGCAAAGTTTCTCATTTTATACAAATTAACTGTTTCCCCCCATCTATAAATACATGCACCACTGAAAGGTGTTTACCAGAGGATGCATAAGAAAAAGGTCTTCGCAATGATAAATGCCTGAAGAACCTCCCTCGTAGATGAAATTCCACCACAAAATGAGCCAACCCGAACTCCGACCCAGAAGAGAATTTCCAACTGTACCGCCATCGAGAATTGTTGTTCACAACCGAAATATTCAAGACCCCTCAAACTGGCCTCAGATTAGTCAGGAATCTACCTCTGACAGAATCGTGTCAATGCTTATTATATTAACATTAAAAACTTAACTAATACCTATTCAGTAGGTGAAAAACTTAAGAGCAGTGTAAGATGCAGATCCCACTCTATAACTTCGAGGGAAAATTATTTGCTTCTTGTTAAAATAATCAGCAGTTTACGAAGACAAAACGTAGAACAGTTGCTGGAGAAAAAGATTGATATCCTTCAAAAGAACAAGGAAGCAAGCATTAACTGAGAAAGAGAGAGAGAGAGAGAGAGAGAGAGAGAGAGAGAGAGAGAGAGAGAGAGAGAGAGAGAGAGAGAGAGAGAGAGAGAGAAGAGGGGGGGGGGGGTCTGGCAATATTGAGTCATTATTTACAAAACTGATGAAATACATTGGTTCAACACACAAGCGCTTTTGAACTTGACCCTTTCTTGGCAAAATCTGTCGATAATCATCATCAAAGATTATTTCAAAAGTTTAACCTAAAATCTTTCCAGTCAGTAACCTCTGAAAAGGGAGCACTGAATTCTGAAAGAATCAAAAACGCTCCACTTTAAAACTGCAAACCAAAATCAACACCATTAATCTGAAACTGCAGAGAGAGAGAGAGAGAGAGAGAGAGAGAGAGAGAGAGAGAGAGAGAGAGAGAGCGTATTGCAATATAAAGTTATTAACTACAGGTCACTGCACTAAGCACCTTCAAAACTTGCTACTTGTGAATGTCCTCACCTGGATAAGCACAAGATCAGACCTGCCATTTGCCCAACAGCAGCCTCCTCACAAACGAAAACCCAGCCACCACCAGTCCAAAGTTGAATCCAAAATCACCACCATCTCTAATCTTGACAATCACCATCATTATTATGGCAGCCTAAAGAGGCCTCTAGGTTATTCCCAGGCTGAGGCTCCCGAGACCAGCCAAAAATATTCGGCCTTCTGTGGAAAGTGACGACAACTGGAAAGGCTGCTGGTCAGGACAGGTCCCAGGCGCCATGACTCCCTACAGAGAACTCGTGAAAACCACCAGGCAGAAAACCAAGACTGTGTCTGTGGCCGAGGAGGAGGAGGAGGAGGGGGAGGGGGAGGGGGAGGGGGAGGAGGAGGAGGAGGAGGAGAAGGAGGAGAAGCTGTAAAGACCCTCTGGCCATGCTGACCCCCACAGGAGGTCCCTTCTCCTCAGAAGGTCTTTCCTATCTCTCACAGAATCCAATTATTTGATGCAAACAACGAGGCCAACCAACTGGTAATATTGCCACAAAAATCCACTCATTTTTTAGTCATCGTGTGAACCAGCAGACGGACAAACAAAAAACAAACAAAAAACAAACAAAAAATACTCCTTGGCAAAGTAATGAAGACATCAAGTCACTCCCCGAATGACTAGATACTATCACAGATGTCTCATGTCCTTCCCAAATTAATGTGGCACCAGAAGTTATGAGGAGCGTGGGACGGGGAGGGGCCCTCAATGTAACTGCATCGTTATTCCTACAAAAAACTGAGAATGAGCCACCTGACTCTTGCCTGTGTGCCCCATTGCAAAAGAGTAACAGCGTTTCATACCTATATATGTATTCTAGAGCAAGTAAGCAACAGACTTCTTAATATGTAAAAGAAGGAAAAAAGGCCAAAAAGAGCCAAAGGAAGACTCACTTCAGCAACCTAAAAAGAAACTAATGCAGGTTAATAATGAGAAAAACATACACACCCAGGTACACAGATAAGAGCAAACATAATACACACGAGGCTGGTTTGTCAGAGTAGCAAAGGCAGAAGCTGATATTTGAGAACATAATGGGAAAACAAATAAAAATGATAAGCGGGACACTTACCGTTATTTTGACAACCTTCCCGAGAGAGCAGTCCTTCCCTTCCCAGTGGCCTTGATGTAAGCCGGAGGGGAGGCCAGGTCTTCATACGGGGCTCTTCTGCATCACCCTGCAAATAAAAAAATCCTTATCAAGAAATTTAAATAAAAGATTATGACAATCCTCCCAGCAAACACACACCCCGTAAAATACTAAACAGTAAATAAGCACATCATGTGCTTCGATTAAGAATTATACGAAAAATCAAATGATAGATTTCCCAAGAGGAAAGGCTATGAAAAGTATAATACACAGACACACACACACACATACACAGAGACATAAATATGAGCGCCTTCGTCCTCACTCGGTAACTACCGACAATAATCTGAAGTCCACAGAGAGCATAAACTTGGAGCTAAACCCGACTTAAAATGTTCAAATCTGCCCTGTTCTTTTCTGTTCTGTTCTGTTCTGTTCCCCAGCAACGGAAAATTGCAGCAGCATAAGATGAATGCCTTCCTAAAGACACCATAAGCCTCGAAAAACACAACAGGTCCATAAAGCTAAATGTGAATGAGACGCCCACATCGCCTCGCGAAAACGTTTCATCACAGCCGCCCGCCCACGGGGAACCATCTAATCTCCTCCTCCTGTTGTATTAGTGGAGGGAATAAACTGACGGGACAGGAACGGACGGACAGAGACAGGCAGCAGCAGGCAGGGCGCGCTTACACACGGCAGCACTAACACCAACACACGCAGCAACAAACAAAAGAGTTATTAAGAAAGCCACTTATCGAAATCACAGGAAGCGCTCGAGCCTGACTGACAATAGGACTGGTGGTTAACTATGAACACTCCCCCAACACTAACTGTTCACTTATCTTTAGGGGGATGACAGCAACGCTGTTAAAAACGACGCTGAAATTATCATAACAGCCTCTGGTTATCCCTCAACAGACTAAAAGCCCCTAAGAGAGAGAGAGAGAGAGAGAGAGAGAGAGAGAGAGAGAGAGAGAGAGAGAATCGCTGTAACGGAGACAAACACTGGCTTTAACCCTCAAAGGACACACCTGAGTGTGCTTTAATATTCTCACAACCTAAAATAAACTCCGTCCGTCGAAGAGATCGATCCAACCGAATTTCACGAAGCCTCATTCAGGGATTAAGGAAGACCTGTGTATATGCATAAACATATGGGGACTTATTTCACGAGGCAATAAACTGGTGTCGTTACTCTGAGTGTAGGCAAGTGGGCCCTTTCAATATAATAACACGAGTACCTTTCAAGGACCTTGACTCTGCGATGAAGCAGCCCCCTCGGTGGCCAGAGTCAGCGAAAAGAACCCGGGAAATATTCGAAACAACAAAAGACTGCTGGCTACAACAGCTCCGGGTCTTTCTTTGATTACTCAACATTCTATTTCCCAATTAGTCGAAATCCTCCCACCCCACAACAGAAGGGGAACGAAATGTCACACTCGGTCACTGACCTCTGAAAATCAAAGAACGCCAGATGCAACATTTCATCGAGTGGAAAAACAGGTCCTTAAGCAGAATGGCTGTTCATCACTGTTATCGTTCGATTATGTACCTTTCACTCAAAGTGAATGAAAATGGCGTTGCATTTCAAACAGTGACAACGCTTGTATGAATATATACTTTTGATCACTGCCAGGCATACTCAAAGAGGAGTCCCCACCCCGTCCCGTCAATGTCAATGTCAGTCTATGCAATGATGAGACACCTCGCAAGGTGTTATAATGATGTAAACCTCATTAATATGTCATTTCACAGAATCCAGCTTCGGTTTAAACAGGAAATTTCACAGTGACACCTGCACAAAAAAGGAGAGACAAATTGAGAGAGAGAGAGAGAGAGAGAGAGAGAGAGAGAGAGAGAGAGAGAGAGAGAGAGAGAGAGGAGAGAGAAACGCCAGAAGACTCGTGTACGACTAACTTGGGTGTGACTGCAGTTAGTGTTGCGCTTTCACAAAAGAAATGAAGGCAAAAGCATGTGATCCTCGGGCACCAAGGGCCATAAACGCACGCATACAGCAAAGACTACAATAGAGAGTGAAGTCCTTGCTAAGCAAGGAATTACTGGGCCACAAAATCGACATCTTTGTCACCTTACCCAAGCCCTGCCAATCACAGACTGAATATTTCACAGAGCTGACTGATTAACAATCAGATTTTCATTACAAATTTCTCTGTTTGTCCCACAAGTGAAGATTCATGTCGTCAACAGGGGCTTTTATAGACATTTCCACCTTCAGTTGATGACATTTAACCAGCTGGAAGGAACCACTTTCAGCCCTAAAATAGGACTGCTTCTCAACAGCCATGCCATGAAACACAAGGATTCCTGCTCAAACAATCTTAATTGTCTGTACTAATTAACCTTCGGCCGGATAAACGCCACCAGACGAGCCAAAATTGGGCAGAAATGCTGTCACGAAGAGGGTACTTACGGGGTATTGCGGAAACGAGAATTGCAAATGGACAGCTGCAGAATTCCGTCGTTTCTCGTAGACAGTTGACCAAAAACTGCTCAAGAGTCAAGACGTCGACCAAGACCTTCGCTGAGCCAATCAGAGACCTCCTCCTCTGCCACCACTAAGCCCAACTAAGAAACCTCATCTGTCTATCGCCTTCTCTCGCAGTCTGAAGCTTTCACCTTTAGCTAATGGAGGGAAGGCTTTGAAAGTGATTTCCCCATTGGCTGGTGGGACTGAACTCGATTTTCAAATTTATTTTTTTTTCTCAAATGATCATTGGCACCTTCAGTATCAAATGCATATTCCATAAACTGACAGACATAGCGTAAGATACCTGAAAATATGAATTAAAAAGCAGATTAATATAGCAAAAGAAAGTAATAATTTGAAAGTCCTTCACAAGGAGTAAAACACACAAGATGGAACAGCTTAGGGCTCGACTGCACCTTGGAACTGGATATGCTGGCAGTCCTTACGATCAATTCTTCGATCTGGGAGCAGCCATTTATTATTTTCGGGGGGATGGGGGAGAAAAATAAACTAATTTTCATAGACGAATACTTTCACTAAGAAAGTTGGTATTCAGTCTACCAGGTAATAATAGTAATGACCATAATATCTAGATTATGAAAACCTAAAAATGATTTTCATAAAGGATTTAGACGTTGCTAAACATTACCGAGGAGAATTATTTTGTAATAACCCATTTTTTCTTCGGAACAGATTCTGCTATGTTTAAAGAAGGCAGTACATAACGCACCGCTAGTGACATCTAGAGACAAGCAAAAGATTAAAACAAAACTATTAATAAAAGCAATTGAAGACTTGCTTGATTGCGCAAGAAGATAATGACTTTTTTGTTAATTATTAATGAAAGCGATCTCAGGGAGACAGAGTATTCTAAGCCATCGTCAATTCATGAACATTCAGGGCTGTGTAATTATTGGTCTGGAATCCGCTTTGGTCAAGACAGAACGAACGAAGAATTCAAACTGCCATATCTCAGTCTGAAAGAAAATGTCTATTGCTCCTGTTTTCAATAATCAAACTCCTCTCTGTAAACCTCACTTTCATCTTAAAATATTACAAGAGTAGTTATATTCATTAATAAATAGGACACATTTTGCTGTCAAAATTATGAATATTCGAGGGGACTGGTCCACTGGTTGGTTTAGATGAAACTGGCCTTATGCCAGCACGGCCACTGCAGAGTGGCGGTCTGCAGGAGTGGGAAGGAAGGCAACCCCACAGCGAATGTGACAGATGAAATTCTGGACAAGGAGTCCTGCTACACCCACCTTCTTCAAAAGAGAAAATGATCCTGTATTTCATGTTTGCATATTCTACTCTATTGGATAAACTGAGTTACACCTCTGTCATTTTTACACGAAATTTGACGGATGTGGTGGGGATCCTGAGAAGCAGTGGTTAAGGCACCAAACGCTGATGCAAAAGCAGTAGTCGACAATTGCGTTGAAAAACAGCTTTCTGGCACATTTCCCATCTATGTGTTTCTACTTTATAGAACTCAACAGGGGGTTTTGCCAGGCTTCAGTGGCATAACATTTATTATATTAAGCATGAATATTTGATCACAAAGTCTGAAGGATATATTAGTGTGTCTTGGAGACAGTCAGACAATTAGTGATAAAGCTATGAAATAAGAAAATGCTGAGGCACTAGAGGAGAGAGAGAGAGAGAGAGAGAGAGAGAGAGAGAGAGAGGGAGAGAGAGAGAGAGAGAGAGAGAGAGAGAGAGGTGCTAACTTGTGTATTACTACTATTATTACTATTTACAAAAGTAGAATTTCAGCCTTCGTAATACTTCCTTTCTTTTCTTTCTTTTCGCTGCTTTGCAGAGCCTGACCTCCAAAGTTGTCTTTCTCTTCCGTACAGAGAGAAACTAATCAAATCATTTTGAGGTAAAACTGTATTAGCTTAGGCTAGAGGGCTGCAATTTGGTATGTTTGATGACTGGAGGGTGGATGATCAGCATAGCAATTTGCAGCCCTCTGGCCTCAGTGGTTTTTAAGATCTGAGGGCGGACAGAAAAAGTGCGGACAGACAAAGCCGGCACAATAGTTTTCTTTTACAGGAAACTAAAAATTCAGATTAACTGGGTTGGTGGACGTTTCAAGCATTCAAAAGAAAATATTTTATATCAATGCGCATAATTAGTTTGTAAGGTAATTGATATAATAGCGAGACAAACGAAAAATCTAATTTTTGGGTGGAATAATGTATGAATTAATAATTTACTTATATAATATACATTAAATGATTACGATCCAACGCTTGAAAATGTCAATAAGCTGCTCTGATATTTGTTTTTTTAACTATGTCATTAACAGTTATAATAATTCGATAATATGACTGATATCAACAAAAAATAATGACATAAATGTGATTTATGGCTTTATGGGAATTAATAAACTCTTTTGTCTATTTAATTGACAGGAAATATGAGTGATAATCCGTGTAAATAAGGTTTAATCACTTTATGTAGATTCATAAATAAATAAATGGTCACTCTTTTCCGATCTCATTAGCAATGACATTGACATTAGCCGAATTAGCATAAAATATTCATTGATATGCAATGCGTAATGCACCATAAAAACATGTTTCAAACTCTTCTGTAACAGGTAAAAAATGCGTTTTCTGTACAGCGGATAATCAAGGCCACCGAAAATAGATCTATCTTTCTGTGGTCTCGGTATAATGCTGTATGAACAGCGGTCCATGAAACTTTAACCACGGTCCGGTGGTGACCTGGGCTACATCGTTGCCAGCCGCACGATTATGGCTAATTTTAACTTTAAATGAAGTAAAAACTGCTGTGGCTAGAGGGCTGCAATTTGGTATGTTTGATGATTGGAGGGCGGATGATCAACATACCAATTTGCAGCCCCCTAGCCTCAGTAGTTTTTAAGATCTGGGGGCGGACAGAAAAAGTGCGGGCAGAAAAAAGTGCGGGGAGAAAAAGTGCGGACCATAAAAGTGCCGATAGAAAAAAGTGCGGACAGAAAAAGTGCCGATAGAAAAAAGCGCGGACAGAAAAAGTGCCGACAGAAAATGTGCGGGCAGAAAAAATGCCGACAGAAAAATATGCGGACAGAAAAATATGCGGACAGAAAAAAGCGCGGACAGAAAAATGCGGACAGAAAACAGTGCGGACATAAAAAAGTGCGGACAGAATAAACTGCTGACGGACAGATAAAACCGGCACAATAGTTTTCTTCTCAGAAAACTAAGAAGCATTATATTTGTCTTAGCCCTATTCTTTTTGCAACATTTTCCTGAAAAATACATCACGCAAAATATTTCATAGAATTGCGCCGTTTCAAACCCATCTATAAAAGAATATCAAAGAAGTAATTGAGGAAACTGTATATACAGAAGTCTGAGGAAACTATGTTCACTTCATTTTTTATTTTGCCTCAATTGTTTTCTGTCCTGAGGACAGAGCAGATTGCGTCTTTGGATAAAGTTCGAGAAGACAGATAAACAGGTCATGTTTTGGATTTAAGAAAAATACTCGTAATGATTACGAGGATTTGGAACGTACAAAGTTGAGAAATTAAAAATGCTAAACATAACTCGTCGTTGTGTATCTCTCTCTCTCTCTCTCTCTCTCTCTCTCTCTCTCTCTCTCTCTCCTCTCTCTCTCTCTCTCTCTCTCTCGGGAGATTGTCTGATGACTTGAAATACGTAATTAAAAGAGCGAGATTAATTATGGTGCAATTATTCAAGGTGTGACTGAGAATTCTTTAAAACTTCTCTCTCTCTCTCTCTCTCTCTCTCTCTCTCTCTCTCTCTCTCTCTCTCTCTCTCTCTCTCTCTCTCTCTCTCCGGGGATATTCTCTGATGTTTATCTGAAATCTGTATTTGAACAGATAGTTGTCATATCAATATTTAAGAATTGATTGAAGAGACGAATATCAACACACGAACTGTCAGTATTTCGGAAGGCAAATATATTATGCAATTATATTATGAATCCTGAGAGGCCCTGTAATGTTCTATCATTCTGAAGTCTGTGGAAATGGAATTATGAAATATAAATTCTCCTTTATTAATTGTGTAATGCTATAAACCGGCACTCGAACATTTTATGATCCCTGACGACAATTTCAAAATTAAAAATTATTTTTATATATATTTCTTCAATGTAATTTCCTCTTCTTATTTTTCACGATTTTATATGAAATATGAAAGGACTGTGCCATTAATTTCCACAGTCTGTCTTCTTCTTCTTCTTCTTCTTCTTCTTCTTCTTCTTCTTCTTCTTCTTCTTCTTCTCTTCTTCTTCTTCTTCTTCTTCTTCTTCGTTTAACGTGCTTTTTCCCATTTTTCATATGGGGTAAGCACGATGCCT